>VZSG01000146.1:5157-51852 GCA_013398315.1 Nothoprocta pentlandii | reverse complement strand
GGTGTGTGTGTGTGTGCATGCACACCCTTTTATTTGGGTATAATTAGATATGTGAGACTTGTCAGCCTATACATGGATTCTTGTCAGTTACAGAGAACTGATAGCAATAGGTGCTCAGTATGTAGCAGATGATTCATGGTATCATGTGGGTTTGTGTCTATCTTATGCATTATATATTATAATATCCGTTTTTAGAGTTGTTGCTAATGGAGCCTTAGATTTTGGCTATCTACGCGTGTTATATTTGAAGTCATTAATAGCTATATATCATAATATCCTCTTCCAGTAAAGCAAAGCCGATGACAGAGCTATGATGCTAAATTGTTAATTAATCTTGTTTTGAGGTAGTCAGGGTATTATTCAGCCTTATCAGGGTAGTAAAGAGGAGAAGTTAGAGATAACTAAGGGTAGAGGTTGAGATTGGAAAAACATGTTTTTGTACATCATCATATCTGTTCCGTGATCATCTGGAGGCTGAAGAGAGATTTTTTTTTTGCATATTGATTGCTCAATCATGTTTTTGTTACACCAAGATACATTTAGTTCACGGATCTTCTTGAAAGTTTTCATATTGCATAAAAAGATGGATCTGGGATAATTGTGAGTCAGTGTGAGAGGGTTAATTTTACAAAACATGGGGGTCCTTCCTTCCCCCTCCAAGTGAGTTGTCCTGAAGTCCGAGAGTTACTCTTTGTTGTTGGCTACATTGAAGGTAATTTAAAATGTTGGTTGTCTGGGAAAGGGAAGGACCTGAGAAACTGGAAAGCATGTGAAACAGACTCTGATCATGATGTGCAAAGGACATAAGGTAGAAGGCGAAACTTCAGACTATATTGAATTAGGGTTTTATGGAGAAAGGTGAAGTTTATATTTTCTCATGGTTGAAAATGCTTACATGTAATAGCTGTAAAATTTAAGAAGATGCCTTTTCAGCATGGAAAGCATTTATTTCAATCGGGTCTGCTTTATCCTATCCAGCTATACCAACCATCCCCATTCCTATCTCCTATAAACTTATGTCTATAGGAAAGAAAACCCACCTTATTTCCTTTCTGGAGCCATTCTTCCATAGGCAATTTGTGCCAGTATGGTTTAACTTTTTGGAGGAAAGGGAAATTCTACAAAACCACTACATTAAAAAGAGTTGAGGTTGAAAATTAATTGCAAAAAAAAAAAAACCCATAAATATTAAGAAATCAAGAAACGAGTGGCTGAATGATTCAGACCAGAGACTTCTCCCTGCTGAATTCTGTCATCCCTTCCTAATGTCTGGAATACACCAGAACTTAATTATATTCCTCCATACTTCCAGTAATAGAAAAAATGTTAACTGCCCTCTGTGCTTTATTTACCAATATTAACATCTTATTTCCTGTACACTGGACTGTTTTCTGACAACGTGTTTATCCTGAAAGCTGCAGGTATTAGCATTTAGGGCTTAATTTTATTGCCACTCAATTGTGAGATAACCGCATTGCCTGCTTTGTTTTGTTTTATTTAATGGGCTGAGTGTACAAATTATGGCCATATACTACCCTCAATCCACAGAGGAGCCTCTGGTAATTATAGGGAAAGGTTTATACTGCTATTCATAGATGCTAACTAATCTACTAGCAAATTTTACACTGGAATAAAATGTGCCAAGAGCTGGTGTATCTGGCTCTTTTTGCCCTCTGTTTGGCAAGTGATGCATAAAGTCCCTTGATTGGCACTTGCACAATTGCTGGGAATGCACAGGATGGCCCACAGTTGCAAACATAATTATTTTAAAGTCTAGGTATTATACATCATAATTAGGCTTTAGAACTGAAAGTCAGCTGAGATGAATGAAGGCAATTCACGCTCTCAAGAGCTGAGAAAGTGGTTTTGCATTTAGAGTTCACATTTGTAAGGATTTTTTTTCACAAGCATTAAGATTTCGATGCTTTTCTCCCTGACGCTCTCTCTTCCACCCTTTTACCAGAAGACTTGCAATATATGAAGCAGCTGTATGATATCTGTGTCTCACCTTAACTACGTGAGTTATCACTAGCTCTTGCAGGGGATCAAAACACATTTCTTGGTACGTTTTTTTCTTCAAAAAGTGCTACAAATGAATCTAGTCTCTTAAAGCTACCCTGTCCCCTACAGCTCAGCATGTCCTCAGCAAGAGATGGGCCAAAAAAGCAATTTGTACTGGCTAACAGTTATGAATATTTTAATTAGACAGTGAAACAATTGAGTTTTACAACTACGTGTGACTGGAGATTGATGAATGTCAAGAACACTGTAATTATTTTAAGTTAAATGAAAGTCAGTGACACAGGCTATAAAAGAAAGGGCCACCCACTATATAAAACTGAGATAGTGTTGAATGAATATCAAAGACTAAGAAAAAAGAAAGAAAATCAAATGTGAATCAAAAATGATTCAATAAAAATGTGTATCTATAGGACTTCTCCCAAAGTTGGTTTGACATTTCTTGTGTCCCAGTAAGAGAGAATATAGGGATGTACAGGATTGCATTGGAAAAAATGGGCAAGTACTTCAAAAAAAGTCATGCTAACACTGAAAGCTGAGAAGGGAAAAGCTACACAATACTTGAAAAAAAGGACAATAAAATTTTGGCAGGATTAGTATTTCAAAGGGAGCAGCATTTGATTAAACATTTGAAAAGCATGGGAGGAGAAGCATTCCAAGTAAAATGAAAATATGTGTGGATGATGGGAACAGGATAAATAGAATATTCCATTTATAATTACCATGGCAAGAATGCAGTCCAAACTCAGGAGTTCTTAATCAGGTAAAATTGTCATTGCTTTTAAGTCCACCTAAGGCAGTGGGTTGTGGTGGGTGCGAGATGTTTGTGGAATAAGCTCTTGGTGAGCTCTATAGCTGCAATGAAGAGTTGGTCCGTGAATAAAAGAGCTGAGGACCTGGGGACTGCAGCACCCAAGCCATGGCAGGGCTCGCGGCAGCAAGGTAAAGGGTTTTGGCTGCTGGTTTTCACTGCAGAGTGAGGGAGGTCTGAGGGATCCGAAAGATCTCCGAGAGCTTGAAAGTCTTAGCACAGTGCAGAGCAGTGTGTCCACGCAGGAACAACTCACGTTTAATGCATTGCTCCACATTAATGCAGTAATTGTGCATAGATCTGCATAGATGAATTAAGGAATTGAAATTATTTGCGGACTGATTTCTTCCTGAGAACAACCTGTTGAGGATTGGGCAACTGAACACCTAGCTGCCTTGAGCAGATAAATGAAAACCCATGTCTGCCTTGCACATAATCTGCATTACTTATGTCCATGCAGGCAGATTTCTCTTCTTCCTGGGTTATTTCTCACTGAAATGTTGTATAACCTGCTTCTTACCAAAGCTCTTAGCCAGCTTTGGTGGGGAAAATGTTCTCTGAGAAGAGAGAATAGGTGGTCAGGCTGATAATAGCTGCTGAATTCTTTCAGCTAGAAGGTTTTGGTGCAGTGTTGTTTTACAAAGCAGGTTTTCAATTATAATGGTACTTGCATATGCGCCTTAGCTTGGCATAATAAAGGCAAAGAGCAAGTACATATAAAGCATTCCCCTGGTAATGGCAGCCCACTGCTCGGGTTGAAATAACGTCATGTAATTATAAACTAAAGTGATCACATCTAAAGAAATATTTTTCACTGCATCCGTGTCTTAGTATGATTTACCTTCCTCTTATTATTTCTTAATATAAAAATTACTGCATGCTGTCTTTGAAATGTTGCAATTGTGCTGGTATTTGAAGTACTTGTAAATACTTGTGCAAATCAGTTTTTCTGATGTTTGTCTGCAGGGCGAGGTGTGTGTTTATGTGCCCAGGGGAAATAAGGTGCATTTGCATCCAAGAGGGTGTAGCAAGCAAACGCTTGCCAAAACTGAGTCTGTAGGAACAGTTGCACTGAAAAAGTATAGGATAAGAATGTTTGTGAATGAACATAACTAGCTTCCTAAGAAAGAATGTTTAGCCCTCCTTGTAAATGTGGCTCATCTGAAAGCCTGAATGAGGGCTTTTGTTGATGAATCTTTCTGAAGACATTTATGAAGCCACTATATTGTGCAGGCTAAATCTTTGTTTTGTAGATATAATTATATTTCATACACTATTGCTGATCTTTTAGGGGCTGACAAACAGTTACTGTTTACTTTTCTGTACTTAATGAGAATAGTGATTTAGGGGTGTTTTGGCTCTCATTTAGATCAGTGAAATGTGAAATGAAAATTACTAATACTTTCAGTAAGTACTAGATTAAATCCTAAATTATGTAGAACAACTAATCAGACATAGTATTATCCAATGTAATATCAGACATATTATACCTTATTTTAATGTAAAAGTACCTCTCAGCCAAAGATCTAATAGCACCTTATGTAAGTAAACATTATTGCTGTCGAATATCCCCAAAATATTTCTTATGATCTAAGACCTCTTATTCATAAGGACATTAATATATGCCTTATTTTCCCACTCTTCTTGAGTTCATTGGAGGTTGAAGGCACAAAATTTCATACATTTATGCTTCATATGTGTTGTCTTTCCATATGAAAATGAGCCAAGTCTCTTCACTGAAGCCCTTTTGTTGCTGAGGCTACATCCCCAGGTAAAAATACAGAAAATAGTGGTTATTTATTTATTTATTACCCCCTGGTTTCCAATTTGGCAATAGCAGAAGAGGTATATGTGTGTGTATATGTATTTTAAATATAGATACATAGGTAGGTAGCTTGACTTTGAATAGTTGCTGCATGATTCCCACTACCAGACTCTGGCTTGAAGTGCAGGGCTGCCACGAGGATGTGCCGTGTAGCCCGGGAAGAAATCCAGCAGATCTTTTATCCTTATTGCCTTGCCTCTCTGGGTCACAGGGAAGCAAGAGCCACAGTTCAAGACTGTGTTCAAAGGAGAGATGTCAGCCCTGAATTGTTTTCTGGTGAAGGAAGGATGGATAAAATATTAAATGCAGTCTTCTCTTTGCCCTTACCTTCATGTTTCCTGACAAGAATATCGCATTGTGTTCCCATGGTTCTATTAGCAATGTCTTTAAAAGCTGAAGGTTTTCAAAGTTGTGGAAAAAAATGCGGTAATTGTTCAGATTAGAAATCCTTATTATAAATACCAGCATATTTTGTTACAGCTGCTTTGCTGCATGTACTGCTGTGCAGTACAAGGCAGAACGTGCTCTGGAAAGTTAGTCGGTTTGATTTTCATACACCTGCTGCTGCAATTAGTGTAATTTAACACGCAGAAACATTCTGACTTTCCGAGCAGTAGGGGAGCTTGTCCATGAAAATTTCCTTAGGTATGCTTTTATTTATTTATTTATTTATTTATTTATTTTTAAAGAAAGAGGTGTGTCTGTCAGTCTCCTTGGCAATAGCCTTCAAATTCTTAGGCAGTTTTGGTCAGATGTAATGGAGGGAGCGAGAAAGGAGAAAGAGGGAGTCGGGAACTCCTGGCTGAATTTTAAGTCCCTACAACTTCCATGGACGTTGTTGGCCTGGGAGCGGGAGCGAGAGGCCGTTAGTACCTCAAGGAAGGAGGAGGCTGCAGTGGGAGCCTGCAGCACTGGGGTAAGTTTGGCTGGGGCTGGTGAGCACCCCGGTGTGGGACCAGCACCCCGGGGTGCTTCGGAGACTGCTTGGGAGCTGTGGGGAGGCTTGGGATATGGGTAGGGTGCTCCAGTGGGCTGAGGACGGGTCTGCAGGAGGTGGGGGGTCGTGAAGGGTTTGCAGAGGAGCTGTGCTTGCAGTGGTGCTCATTACTGCAGAAATATGTAAGAAATTGGGCTCCATCAGTCCCCGTGTTCCCAGGCCTGTTTGTTTGAATTGCAGCCCCATCACCATGGCGCAAACGTGGTTCTTGGGCAGGTTGCTGCGTGTTTACCTGGCGATCCAGCCAGTCTTTGGCTGGTGTTTCATTTGAACCATTTTTACTTTGCTTGCCCACTGACACAATTTCCCTCGTAGAAGACGACCATAAAAATGGCAGACAAGCTGAGGTGGGTGGCCCAGCTCTTGTCACACCTGAGATAAAGTCAGAACAGCTTCAAAATGGGCTAACTGAGCTAACAGCCACTCCACTGCTGCTTCTTGAGCTGTAATCTCAGCTTAAGCTGCTTTTGGGGGTTGAATTGTGCTCCACCGTCCCATGATGTTGTGCTCCACCGTCCCATGATGTTACCTAAAATCTGTCCGTTATATATGCATGAGCCGTGTGTACGAGCAGGGCACGGAAGACCACGGGAGCTGGCGCGCTCGGATCCCGGCGGCGTGGATGGACGCGTGTGTTAAATGTTTGTCTGGTTTGGAATGTGAATTAAAATTCCCCTGGGATATAAATAGGAGTTCAGTGATAGGAAAACTTGTACGGATGTCTGTGTGAGTGGGTGGATTTGGTAAGGGCTTGGGAGGGCAGGCATGGAAGCAGAGGATGTAACAATTTACCCTCCTATATGTGTTTATTAGAGCTTTTATCTTCGTAACTCCTCTCGGTTGCCATAGATACAGTCAACATGGCACTTGTTTGCCTTAATGAAAAGCCTGCCATGCTGATTAACAAATGGGACTTTTCATAAGACAAATCTGCGTTACTTCAGTGCCATTATTCCATTATTTGTGGCAATTAATTTTAACTATGCCAGTATTCATGTGTATATGTGCGTATATATATATATATATCTGTGTGTGTATGTGTGTATATATAAAGTGCTGTTTAGTAGTGTGCTTGTCGTATAGCATATTGCCGAATAATGCCAAGAACATTGCAGGACCAAGCAAATTTGTCTTAATTTAAACTGGATGTTATATTGACAATATAAATTATTGTGCAGTGAATTTAAAAGAGGTGCTTCTGTGCTTGCTGAAATCAGTCACATGCCTTTTCCACCTTGCGGAACCGAGTTAAGGATGTTGTCTCGTGACTGATTGCCTCCTGGCTTCTGTTGCGAGTGTCCACAGCTGAATGGCAGGTTAGGATGTCGCATTAACCATCCCAGAGACACGAATGAGCTCCTCCTACCCAAGAGGGCAGTACTGCAAGTGATAAATGGGATGAATGTGATTTCTCTCATCTTCCGTACAGTTACTTTGTCCAACAAATAGAGAGCAAGTATTTGCTGTATGTGTACCTCAACTTATTATAGATATGACTCTGCATGAAGAAAATATTAGAAAACTAATCAGCTTTTCAAGTAATATTTAGAATGAAGTTTTTTTAAGAGGTTTTTGGCATGAGTTTAAGATGGCCATGTTTCTGACAGCCCATTTGTCAGAGCTCAGGGACTGTAATCGGCATGGATCTGAGTGAGGGGCAGGGAGAGAGATTCACTGTGCAGGAAACAGAAGAAAAAATATTTTTGAGTTGGGTTATTTAAAATAAATAAGGATGGTGCTTCCTTAAAGAGCTGGAAAGAGCAGCAACAGCCCTGGCAAATGGATGAGTGGTCGGAATGCAGGTGAGAGACAGTGTAAGGTGGGATGTTGTTCCAGACCTGTGGAAAATAAAGAGTAGGTGTTGAAATGAAGCTGTCTTTTTGAGGAATGCAAAAAGCATTTTGGCATAAAGGGTGAATTCTGAGCACCACTGAATATATGGATTGTGCATTGGGAATGCCTGGCTCCAGCATGGATGAACAACCCTTCCAGCTGCACCACGTGGTCCTCCTGCGAGCGGTGAGGTTAGGTGGTAAATCAATTAATCTATTAACAAAATCTACTCTGTACCGGAGAACAGAATCCCCAAGATCAAATGCTGCACGGTGAGAAGGTTGGGGCCTCCTCGCTCGCCTCCGAGCGTAACCACCTTCCTCGCTGCATTAAGCCCCTTGCGCCGCGGCTGTCAGAGAGCAGCCCTTGCCCCGCTGCCGTAACGGAAAGATCACGTATAGGAGGAGTAACCCGGGAGGTCTCTGCCCTGCGCAGCCCCTGCCACGCAGAGCGAAGGCGGCGTTATGTCTTACTCAGGATATTCCCTATATATTGCATTTCCCCTGAGATCCTCCAGTAGGAAATTATGCCTAACTGTATTTTTAATTGCTGGAATCAGTGTCTTAGAATATATATTTCCGGGAGAAAAAAAGGTAGGTCATTAAAAGCAGTACTAAGTAAATTCGGGGTTAGAAGTTTTGACGAATTTGCTAGAAGTCTTAGAGATTTGAAAAATAATTTAAATGTTTTTAGACATTAAAAAAATTGCTTTTGAAGTTAGAACATCTTATTTTGTTATTAGTCAATAAAAGCGGTGCTTTCCTGAAGACGGAAGAAGTCTTTATCAGTGTATCAGGTTTGTATTCTAAACTCAACAAGACAGCAGCCAGTCTGTAAATTGAGTGCATTAAACTTCTAGATACTCAGATCCGAGTCTTCCCAGGTCCAATGAAGAACTGAGACATAAAGTTTAAGGGTTTTTTTCTATATATAGAGATGTATATGTATGTTCTATGTGTATATATAAAAGATTTAGCTTAGCTTTAGAAAAATGTAATGGTGAGGTTTGTCTGCATCATCAAACACTGTGTGAGGCTTCCCTGTGATTTTTTCTGTTTTCTGTGTATTTCCCCCCTCGCGGGTGAGGACGGGCTGTGTGTCCAGGCAGGGTGTTCAGGAGAGCAGCCCACGCCGGCCACCATCTCCTTCATTCCCCGCGGAGAAGGACTCGGGTGCCCCGGAGCTGCAGCGGTTCCTGCAGCAGCCGCCGCTCCGAAGGCAGCCCCGGACCCGGGACAGGGACACAACAGGCCTGCGCACATCTTTCACATGCCAAAGATGGCTTTGCCTTCTGCAAGTAGTCCCTGTTCTAAAACAGCCCCTTGACATGAATGACAAAATACATCTATGGTTAACGTGACTGCTGCGGAAAAAATAAGCAGGCTGTTTTTGCCAAATTGTGAATAATCAAGGTTTGGTCTCACCAGCGTGTTCTCCCCGGAGCTCCTTCGCTCAGGGTAACTCAGCGAGGCTCAGAATAGGCCAAGTCCCATGCAGAGCTTTCAGGATTAGGCTCACGAAAATCGGTTTAAGTTTCTTAATCCTGCAGTTGGAGGAAACTCTTTTACCATTTCAGGCCTTTGACTTTGCTGTATTTCCTTTGCAGGGCCTCGGGATGTCTGGTGGAAGTCAGGCTGGCCTGGGGACTCCTTCATCCAGGCAGTATGCACGACAGAAAATAACTCGTGTAAACCTCAGGGACTTCATCTTCTACATGGAACAGGAAAGAGAAACGAGCCATTCTCTCCTGCTCTATCGAGCTCTGCTTAAATAAAGCCAAGAATTGTACTGATATCTCTCCATACAGAAGCTCAGTTTGCATTGAAAAGCTGTCATTTTAATGTGCCTTCTATTTTTTTCAGAAGTCGATGTTTCTGTAGTTTGTTTTGCAAAATTGTCAGACACATGCAATAAATTCCCTTTATGTATTTTTTTTTAAAATGTGCAAAAGGTTTTAAAATGTTAAATTCACAAATATAATTAATTTCCAAGTCTTACTCCATTTGGCCATTTTGAATGAGGTTAAAATAGACGACATGGAAATTGTACCAATGGAAAGACTGTCTGCAATGGCTTGCAAAAAACCATCTCACTCTGAGAGAGACTGGGATGGGCTCACAGCACTGGGATCCAACCATGGGGGTAGCTTGTACATTCACTTATGGTGCTGGGTTTCTTTTCCTTATGTTTCACTGGCACCATTTCCACTGACTAACCGTGGTGATACCTGTTGTTATTTTTAGATTAGTTAAAATTGCATTTTTTTGCACAGCTAAAAGAATAGCCACTGCACACTCCACAAATTTTATGTATTTAGGATTTTTGCTCTTACTGCACAGCTCATTTCCTGAGCCATTTGCTGAACCAAATCCTGAGTGTGTGAAATCTGTGCATTCGGATCCCAGCTGAGTTACCCTGACCAGCTTCCAGGTGTTCTCTAAACCTATCCAACCTTTTGCACATTTGTAGCAGCTGGTGAGTAACATGAATCAAAGTTGGGTTTTATTTTCTAAAAATATCTTAATTTATTTATTGCAAAGAGTATGGGTTAATGATGGTTTTAAAAGAGTATTGTTCAGTAAAGATTTTAGAGTATTCTATGGGGATTTTTAGAGTCACTGTGAAGGAAGGCACTGGGACCGCAGGCGTCCCGAGAGCCGCGCTCAGCGCCGGGTCCTGCAGCGGTGACTTTGCCCCGGCTCGTTGCACCTGGGGGCTCCAGTGCAGAGAGGCTCCTAAACAAGTGCACGACTCTTGGGGTTTAAGCATATGGGTGGGTTTAAGCACTTAAAGGAGGAATGAATGCTTTATAAATGCTTTGCTGAATTGGAATTTAAGGGGCTCTCACCGAAGCCAAGCGGAGTGTGAGCCTTTTAAATGGGGTAGGAGTATGAAGCAAGAAGGTGGGCACAAGTTGTACTTCAAAAATAACAGTATTATCAGTAACCGCGGAAGGGAGACATTGCTTATTTATCTTTTTGATTTTTACTATGTTATGCTTGCCACTTTTTTGAGGCAATTTTTTTTTTGATGGGAAACCATAGCGAAAGCACAAATAGAACTATTTGTCCAATAGTTTTAAAAACAAAAGTTTTAATTATTTTTTAAGGTTTATGAAAAGCAGAAGAAAATTTATACTGCTGCTATTTAGCCAAAAGATTATTCATAAGGTATTTAAGGCCAGGAAGTGTAAAATTATGTTTTAAATGTATTGATAATTTGTACATATTGTTTATAAAGGCCTTGTGTTTATTAGAATTACGTTATTTTGATGATTTCTGTACATACTCGTAAATACCCCCAATTTGTGTGAAAACATACTCCCTTATTTGTACTTATTTTGTAAAGAAATAAAACAATTTACTAAAGTAACACATCGAGTGACATACAGTATTAATTTATCAAACATGAATTTCACATTGTCTTGTAGTTCTTCAGCACTGTTCAGAAACATTTTGCATTAAAATATTAACAGAATACCCACAAAGAAATATTAAAACCAAATACTTCAATGTTTTGTTGTGCTGATTCTTATCCTTTGTCAAACATCTAATAAAATTGTCAACAAACCTTGATGCTATTAATACAGCGAATGAATGCACTCAACAGTTGCTTTCCAAGCCAGCTTAGTCCAATGAGCACAACATAACATTCCTTGTTTCACTTTTTTTGTGAGGCTGGGGAACACAGGCGGGTAACAGGGTTGTGGGGAAAGTGCTAGAGAAGACGGGCGCTCTGTAAACCACAGTTTCGGTGCTCAGCACAAGAGAATTGCAACGATTTGGGTCAATCCAAATAAGTTAAAAAACAAACTATGTTTCCTTTTTGGCCTTCATAATAAAGACATTGGCCTCCTGCGCACCACAGTTTTACAGGAGTTTCGATGGTATTTTAAAACCCGTTTTAGCGACACTGAGCAATGTTCTTAATTAAGTTACGTTGCTATGGTTTAAGGCCAGAAGTAAAAATTCAAATCAGTTTTTGCTGATATTGCTGCTTAAGAATATAGGGAAATAAGTAAAAAAGATGCAAACGAAACTGTAATAAACTTTAAATAAGTGACCTGAAGTTACTAACTAAAAGAACATGTCCTAGCTTAACTTTTCTTTTTTTAAAGGCATATTTCTTTTAACGAAGTGATTGTTTCCACATGTCCCGCTTGCCCGGCGCTGCTCTGCAGCTCGTGCCATGAGGCTCAGACCTTCCCGGGAGCTCCCCGGCCTGCGGACGCGGCGCCGCCACCTCGCCCGGCGGCCGTAAGTACCGGGGCGGCCTTACTGAGCTCTGAGAAAGGGGAGACCCCAAAGTGAGGAACCGCAGCCCCGCGGGGCCCGGCACCTCCCGGCTCCCCAGGAGCCTCCGGAGGGGCTCGCCGGCCGGCCCCGCTCCCCACACGGGATGTGGCACCAGGGGAGGCTTCGCCCGGGTGCAGCGGCAGAATTGGGCCCGGGTGTCGGGCATAGAGGTGACGCAGCCGCCACTTCGGTCACCTTGGCACCTCTGTGCCCTGGCCGAGCGCCAGCACAGGGCACAGCCCTGCGGAGCCTCCCGTCCCCTCCGGGCGCGGGACAAAGTGAACGTAGGAAATGACCCAGCAGCTACGCGGATTATTTGAGGATATTTCGAACCGAAAGTGAACTCCATGTAGGAAAGTAATAAATAAAATGCTTCTTTTTTTCTCTCCTCTGTAAGACAGGGCCGCATCGAGCTGGCTGGAGCAGAAGGCCGGAGGAGACGCGACCAACGCTTCTCGCCTCTCCCACACCGGGCAGATTCAGTGAGTGTGCCACCCTACTTGCTTATTTTTGATCCTTTACTTTACAGAAATGTTTATGGCATGACGTACTGTATAAGAAATGTGCATACACAAATACATGACAATCATACGTTAAGTTCTTTACAATATTAAATGTATAATATACAATTCTACAGATATCTTACATACAAAGGTGAATGCTGTGCCATATATTCAAATATGGCAATACCTAGCAACTTTAGTGTCATACAAGTATAAAACCACAAAATAAAATAACTTTACAACTCTTTTAAAGTAGACAGATTTGCTCAACTGTTCTGCTAAATTAGCAGGCCAATACACATAGGCTAACGTTTTCATGAGAGATTTGGAATTTGGGAATCCAAGCTGAGCTAGCTGCAGAGGTCTGAATTTCCAGGGCAGGTATCCAGCACTTCTCCAAAAATGAGACCTCTGCACAGGCTGTACCTTGGCCTCTCAGTACAGCTCATCACTTCAGAAAGGACTAATCTTACACTTGGATTGTTATTTTTGCCTAATCGTAATCATTTGGCATTAAAGAATTATTGACCATTTAATACTCCGTCCCTTGTTCTCTATGGCCATATTTATGCATCTAAAAAAGAGTTTAATTAAAATTCAGCATCTACAACAGTATTCTATAAATTAATGTGGGAGAAACAAAATTGTGATTAACATATGAATTAGTTATTGAGGACCCAATCATGCTAAATAGCAACAAACAGGACTTGGCAGAATGCTATTTATAACCTTGCACCTGCAAACGTGGTGCTGTCTCCTGAGTTAGGAAGCCCTGCGAGTCAGAAGAGTCGATACTGATTCATGGAAGGAACAGTAACCTCCTGTAGACATCAGGCTTCTTTAAAGAGAAAATTACACAGGAAGAGGGCAGCTACAGAATCAGGACTTTAACGCTAGTTTATAAAATAATAGAGGAAAAACAATCTAAACAAAAACGTGGCCTGCTTTCATCAGACAAGGGAAGGGGGAGGGTTTTAACGGCCTTTTGTAAAAAAAATCCAGACCTATAAAGAGTTGGGTTGTCCAAAATTCTTAATGTTTCCTCCTCACCATGGACCAGTGTTAGTGAGTAACAAGGGGTAGCAGAGCTTAGCAGAACCACGCTTCTTAGATGATGCAAAACTGACAATTTCTGAATTTCTGAGTCAAAAGAAGACTGGCTTTAAGAGAACTACAGCTCCACTTGAGGCATGTGGCCACTGGGTGATGGTAGATGGCATTTTATTTTGTGCTTCCAGATCCCTACTGTTGCAAATACTGGCCATCACTGACCTTGTCAAAATTTTTGTTGCTTTTTGTTTGTTTGTTTTAAAGTACTGAGCACCAGTTGACTATAAATCGGTCCTTTTCTGATTCTGGATTCTGTCCACAGAGAGAGATTTCAGCTGGAAATGTTGTATAAAAATAAGCCATTTGCTAGCGTGAGTACAATCACAGAAGTGTGATGCAACGTGTGGAGGTGCAAAGCACATCTGCTAGGAAAGGTGTGCGGTCAGGGAGGATTCTCGGTGCAGTTTTTAGTGTCTCCTCTTCCTTGGGGTGGCCTCCGCTTCCCTGCCGTCGGCAGCGGCTGTGGGGGCGGCTGTCACTGGAAACGCTGTCAGATTCGGTTCTCCTCCTGCTAAATTCAAATTGCTTTAATTGGTCTTTCTGCAGAAGTCCCGGCTCGGGTCAGGACTGCGCTGGAGCTTCTCCTTTGCCACCACCGCAGCTGTGGAGCTGCCAGCACGTTCCCACAGAGCCCGGCGCGCCGAGCGCGCCCGGCACTTCCATCGTGAGAAAGGGACACCGGGTTTCCCGAATGCATTTCATGGCTGGCTATGTGACAGGTAGTTTCAGAATACCACTAATTGGCAACATAAAGTCAAAATCTGTTTGCTAATACTGTTTTGCAAATCCTTAGTGTTTCACATAAGGGACTATTAAACACTTCTACGGTTACAAAGGAGTGAGGGTGGGTTCTAGTCCAGGGGCTCCTGTTTTATTCTGATTGTTGGAGTAGGCTGTGGCCGTCTGTCCTCGCGACACAGCACGTACTCGCTGAACTGGGAGGAATCCACCCCGCCGCCACAGGAGGCTGCCACGTTAAACCCCTTCTGAAATAATCTTTCAAGCACCTGCAATGTGGGGAAAAAAAATCAGATTAATATTTAGAAAATTCTAGTGATAAAAGCAACTGAATCTAAATGATGGATTTGGTCTTTTGAGTCCTCACAGAATGAATATTATTCAGCTATAATTCTATAACTTATTCTTAAATGACTACACTGTGATTAAAGTCTTGCTCACAGCAAACCTCTGCAGAAAACAAAAATTAATCAAACAAATAAGCAGTCTACAGAGCAGCCTAGTACATTATAGAGTAAAATACTGGACTGCAGTGATATTGATGCTATCTCTTACTGGAAAGCAACACTAGGTTTAAGACATAATAAAATATGTCTGTTATTCATTATTAATGTGAGCAGAACACATTTCTGAGCTGGAAACATTTCTGACGTGTTGGTTAGCAGATGTAGGTATGGTGGGAAGGTGAGTGGCACTTCCATGAGGTGTTCACGAAACCGCAGCTGTGATCCTTCCTTGCCGGAAGGTGAGCTGCTCTGAAAGAGCAGGGAGCCAAGACGGGGACACTAAGCAAGGGAACTGGCCCAGGAAAGAGGTTAATCTGCATTGCCCAAATGTATTTTTTCTTCCTCCTTCTGAAGAAAAGTTGGTGCAAATAGATGCGTGATTTTAAGGAGCGCGGAGGCACCTGTAATTCCAGTGACTGTCCCAGCCGTGCCAGCCAAGGGCCCGTGGATGTGGGCGCCAGCGGAGCAGGAGGCCGGCGGGTTTGCCCAGCGCTCAGGGGTCCCCGCCGGCCCCGCTGACAGCGAAGAGCGAGCGCGGAGCTGAGGACCCTGCGCAGGGGATGCCCGATGGCTGCCCCCGCTCCGGTGAGTGCTGGCGGCAGCGCTCGGGCTGCAGGGATGTGTGGGACGGTACCGTGGCGAGAAAAGATCCTGAGGCACTTCCCTATGTGCCCTTGGGAGCTCCGGTGATCCCTGTGTATCGCCACTAGGTAGGGGATTTGGAAAGGCGCTCTTGTCTATTGCACTCCATGGTTGCATAGTGGGGTAAACTGGTTATATATGGCAGAGCATAAGGAGACGTACATTTTAGGAGAGGCTAAATAACAGTAATCTTCACACCCTCGTATGAGATCTGCATCCAAAACTACCTCCACCAATCCTTTTCCAGAGACCCCTGTAGGGAGCTAATCCACAGATCAATGCTAATAATGCTGCAGCGTGTAACAGCAAAATCACACCCGGCCTGTAATGTGTATGATTAGAGGAGCTGACCCACTATTTATGTTATAGGCAAGAAAAGCTTCCTGCCTTTTTCTCTACTGATAAATGTCAACAAGAACAAGCAGATTGAGAGCACATATGAGCCTTGCTGAAACACCCCCCATCACTGCATCACGTGGGCCCCCCACCCAGGAGAGCAAACCTGGCCGCGCGTGGTGCCTTCAGCATCACTCATGCTCTTTCAGGATGGCTTTGCTTGCAACTCAGGACTATATGGACTAAACTATTCAAAAGCTGATTCACTCAACTCAGATATGTGTCTAAGCAACATACCACAGTCAGAAGGCAAAAACTCACCCATTCTTCCTCATGGGTTTATGATAAAGAATTTTGTTTCTTTCTTGGATTTACCACCAGTGACACTATCAAGCACCTTAGTAGTCACCCCTACTACTTAAAAACCTTATGCTTTAAGGCACAGGCTCATTACTAGAGGGGGGACTGAAAACAGGGCCACATGTTGAAGATTTGCACAGCAGACCTCTGCTCTGGCCCCTGCACGTGCTGACCAACGTTAATGCCAGGGTGCATGTTTTAGTGCCCTGTTTCTTTTGGCTTTGCTTCTTCCCAAAAGAGCAGTTTGGGGCCTTTATTAAGGGTAACGGATCTGAAAAGGAAAACTGAATGCAAGGTAGTATTGTAGTGCAATGTAATCCACAATAATATTTTCTATTTTTAATCTATGGGAACCTTCCTTTGAAGTCTCGTGTTTTAGCCACCTTCATTTCAATCAGTGGTTTAGGTCTCTAGTGGTAACTAAAAACTTGTACTTGCTGCCCTGGCTCCTCAGGAGAGGCATTAAAAGGGAATGCTCCAGCGCAGCTTTGCCTAAGCCAGGCACAGTCTGCTCTGCATCAGCCTGCCCTGCGCGCTCGGCCTGGCCTTGGGACAAAGGGACTTCTGTTCTCACAAAGTTACATCTGCCAAATCTCACTGACTCTTGCCCTGATTTTTATATAGCTTAGACTGTAAAAAAGTTGTAGAACTGAAAGGGAGAAAGCTACCCCAGTGTGTGGAAGAAAAATAAACCTGAAAAGATTAAAAGACATAGAGGGAATAGATTTTTTTATACATATAAAGGCCTACTCCTTTTTCATATATATACACACACACACACACACACACATACTCACACACATATGTACATTTATATATATGCATATATATATACACACACATTTTTATATATATATAAAAAACAGGTTAAAAGGAGGGAAAAAAAAAAGAGAAAATCTTAACACCCTGTGATTTGTGTGGGCTCCACACAGCCTCAAGGACAGTGACGGGCCACCAGGCCCAGGCTGTGGCAACGCTTGTTCCTGCTAAGAGGGAGGGCGGGAATCCGGTCAGACATCACCAAACTGCTGCTTCACAGGCTGGAGCCCATGTGTTTTGTTGTGGATCCCTGTTCTTGGGCTAGGCAGGATGAAGATGGAGTTAGTCCAGCCACGGCAATGGAGGCATCTGCCATTTAACGGGATGCAGAAACACTGGGTTGACAGGTAAAAACCTCAGAGAGGGACCCAGCTCCAAAACCTTGCTAAAAACTTTAGAAAATCTATTTGCTTGTAAGGCAAAACAGGCATGGGGGTGCCCCTGACTTGCCTCAGCAGCAGGCTATGGAAGGCTGCAGGTTAACACAGGGCTTCCCTTTCCCGGGCAGCTCTCCCCATCCATGCAATGCAGTGGATACAGCCGGGCATTTTTCCTCCCTCTGGGCTCGAAGGGCCAGGCTGCAGGCTGTGATCTAGTGTTAACAACTTAGACATCATCAATTTTCTGAGCAAGAGGCAAACGGGTGAAATCCTGTAAACAAGGCTGAGATGTTGCAGTATTGCCCATTTTTAAGCGTGACTGGCATGAGGTTGTGTCCTGCTCCGTGACAGAGGCTTCCCAAGGACCGCGCTGGCCGCGGTCACTGTGCCCGTCCGTGGTGCCAAGGCGGCGCGTGGGACGGGAACGGACTGCAATTCCCTGTGGAGAGCTGCGCCCTGTGTGCATTACGGCTTTCAAAGGTAACACACACACACAGAGGCTTACGAAGTGTCTCTAGGAATAAAATCAGAGCTACTTTGCTGTAAAGCTCCGAAGAGAATATGCCAAAAAGTAAATGAATCTCAGCTGTGACTTTTATGTATAGGGAGACACACACACAATATTAAATAGTGGATTTATGCTAAGATTTAATATACTCTGCCTTCCACTGTTCTAACCACATGGAGATCTGGGCTCTGATTTTGTTGGAAGGCTTTCCAAATAGAAACATGATACTTTCATTTAATGCATTTCATTTAAATTTCACAGAATATTAACAAATCTAGTCTTAATTACAAAGAATGTTCAAGATAAACACGTCACACAATTTTCTCTAGGTATGTTCACGTGTCTCATCAGACCCTGCTGTGAGGAGTTGAAAAAACAATCTCAGTCTTAAGAAAACTCTGTACCCATATGAAATTAGAAAGGGGCATTGACTGAGGGCTGTTGTTTTTCCGCCTGCCGCTGCCCACTGTAGTTGACATTCTTTGTTTTATGTGTACAGTTTCTGACACAAAGCATTTTATGAGTAAAAATGTAAGAGAGTCAATTTATAAATCCCGCAGTTGTGCTTCTAAATACACTATGCAGAGCACCAGGGACAAAAGTATTTCAGTAAAAAGCTGGCAGTCTCATCAAGTCACGCTTGGAGCTTCTTTAGAAACTACTCTACTCTCCTGATTCCGAGGCCTCCAGATCCCTCTTCCTTACACCTTTGCATTAAAAGCCATGTACTGCCAACTTTTGCCTTACCATGGTTTTGCCAGAAGTATTGGGAAAGGAAAGTGCAATTCCTGTGCACTGACCAGGGTCCATCAGAGCCCATGAACAATTAGCTGCTGGTTGCATCAGTCTTAGAAATACATAATTTTCCAGAAAGTGTTTGAGAACACTTCCTATTAATTATATAGTAAATTATGTCTCTTTGTAAAATTATTTAGACTGTAGAATACTTGGGCATAAAAAATTGCTTTGCATGTGAATCAACACAAAGGTGTTCTTTGCTACTGGTAGAATTTTGAGTGAGTTCTAGTCGGGCTCAAGACACATCTCCTTTCTCCCCAACAGGGGTGAATTCATCACTGTTCCCAGTCTCAGCATGTGGACCTGCTTCTGACCCACCTCCAGAGACTTCTACTGTTGGGGTAGTCCTGTCTAAACTATGTCAAATGTGAAACTGCCAAAGACTGCACAGAATTAACCACAGGCTTTGGGCTGGTAAGTTAACCAAACAAAATACTTGGGGAGTTTTCAACCTTCAACCAGAAGTTCACCCAAAATAGCTGATTTTTTGTCTGGTTTCAAGCAAAAGCTTCTACTAGCATGCAATGGGTTGGTGAATGCTGCTGTCCCCAGAAGAAGCTGCCAGTGTCAAGTGTGGGTTGGCAGAACGACTCCTCCTCCTTTGCCTGTCCTGGTTAGCAGGGGAGCTCCTGGAAATGTTCCCACCCGGAGCTTGAGAGATGCAGGGAGTCTCAGTCCAGCTGCAGAGCAAATAGAGACAAGGGGCACGGAAAGCAGGTCCAGGCTCCCCTGCTCTTCTGCCTCCCTCCTGAGCCTGTCTGGCCAGGCTGTCTCCTGAGCCAGCTTTTTGGTGGATCTTTTCCCCCAGGGAAGTTCACCAGGATCGCTTAGTCATTTCCCACAGCCCACTTAGCAGCTCTGTAGGTGACAGTAATTTTGGAAATATTTCCCTGTGGGTCAGAAGGTCTCACTTTCCCTAGTGCATGTACTCTCTGTAAGGTGAACATGCAAAAACCAGAAGCTCTGGGTTTTGCCCTGGTTAATTATGGCACAAGTTAACAACATCATCAACACAGTTCCTTCTACTCAGCCCAAAGACAGCTACACCAGCAAAGCTTTGGCCACAATGGTTGTTGCGATCCCTTGTGAAATGCCATTTCTTGCCCATTAAGGCTCACTAAACACAAGTTATTTATTTATTTCTGCTTCCATCCACCTATCTGTCCAGTTATCTTCCTTTGTTTCATATGTTTAATTTTAAACCTAATGTCAAAACTCTGAGTATAAAATGAAATACATTTTGTTTAAAATACTCTGGGCAATTTTTATAGAACATCCTTTTGAAAAAAAAAAAAGTGCAGAGATCAATTTTTTTAAGTCCATCCCGCAGGCACCATCATTTAATTATGAGTGAGACATAAATTATGCATTTACACATTGTTGCATTTTCTATAAAATGGTGTGGAGATTTTTTTTTTGTAGTTTTTGGAACTCTCTCTTTCTTCCTGGGGGCACTTTAGAGGAAAAAAAAACTGCTGCAGGCTATACATTGATGAAAAAATTAGCATTTATCAGTATAACACCATTATGAGACCAGCATGGCACTAACATACACAAAATCTAAATCTATTTTTCTGCTTAGACTTAGCAAAACCTGAAAGACTGTGATCTCACCAGGCAGAAAATGTCTCCTTGCAATATGAGAACTGAAGGTAATTGGGCAGAAGCAAATAATTTGCATATAATTGAACACGAAATACAAAAAAAAAAAAAATAGAATAGAGAGCACTGAAATGGCGTTACCTGCACTGAATTCAACCGGCAGTATCCGTTCAAAGGAAACCTAATAACGTGGGTAGGGTCTTGGTTCCAGCCGGCGTTTACAGAGTTGCACATGACATCCCCCGTCTCCGGGAAGATCTCTTCTATTAAAGCCTTCTCCCCGCTCAATGCAATTCTTTCCCCCAGATCTGGAGTCACTCTAACGACCAAGCAGTCACAAGGCTGGAAATGTTTCCTTTGTTCTTTCTCTTGTTTCCATCGCTCAAGTTCCTTAATCATTGGCTGCAGCTGGTAATACTTTGCTTCTTCATATAAAAGATTAAAGTCCTGAAAAAGTAAAAAAAAAAAGAGAGAGAGAGCAGGAGAAGAGAGAAAAACTAGAAATGCTTATAGTTCTCTTTTAAAAATGAGCATTGTGCCTGTTTGACCTACTTAGGCTTATGTATTGTCAGCAAGAGTGCAAAGGCAACAGGTATCCACATACTTTGTCTCTGTCTTACACCTACACAGAAAACCACACTCTGTTAATGTTGAATTTATTTGAGCTGACCATGACTTTCCCATTGCACTGCATTATTCTTTCATTTATTATCCCACAAGCTCAATGCCAGAAGGCTTTACTTTTGGATTAAGAAATCAAAATAACTGGTTGCAATAAGCAAAGCCTGCTGATGTAAGAGAAGATGTCTTGAGCCTTAATCTTCACTCTTGGCATAGATTTTACAACAGAAAATCTTGGACTTTGTTGTCACTTCTCCCATTCATGTTGTGAGGCAGAGATGCCTCTCCAGCTTCTCTCTTTTCCCCTGTCTTTGCTGAGCTCAAATTTCAACTGCAGAAGCTCAGCTGGAAAAACTCCCTTGTGTTTTCATGATTGTTCTTGCGTTTAAACATATTTTGGAGCCTGATAAATTTGACGAATGCAGTGACCGTATGAGTGGCTGGGAGCCCAGCTGTGCGCTCTGACAACTTCTAAGAAACAGTTCTTTCCAGACATTTGTCCTAACTCGGGCCCTTGGGCAACTCAAGTTCCCAATTTGATTGAATTCTCAGTTAATTGATAAAGATGTCTCCTGCACATGCTTGTTAATAACCTTTCATCAAATTTCCAATGGATTTTCCCACCTCAGTTTAAACACATGAGAGCACCTTCAGGAAAAGGGTGTCATGAGCCCTCCAAACTCAAAAGAGCAGCAGTGCCCGTCAGTGCACGTGCTGGGCCAGAGAAACCAGAGCCTGAGAAGCACCTGGGGTTGGTTTGCTTCCACCTGCCTCCCTGCCTTCTTCAGGTTCCTGAAGGCAGAAGGAGCTGCAGAAGTAGCACCCCAGCACCCATCTGGCCCCACAACCCGTCCATGCAGAGCTGCAGCTCATTTTCAGGGACATAAATTACCCTAATAGAGAAATTAATGGAATTATGGATAAAAAGAAAAGAATGAAAAGAAGTTATCAACAAATGGGCACCCAAAATTACAAGTGCAGTGCCTCTGCTCTAGAACTCGGGGTAAAAGGACAATCTAAGACTATTGAATATACAGTGCAAAAAAAAAAAAAGGTGCTCCTTTCACAGCAGCATGGAATTAACCTGTAAAATCTGCTGCTGTGGGATCTTTTTGAACCAAAGCAGTTAGCTGTGTTCAAATTTGGCACTACAGACCCACCACCGATAGCGGAGAGGTGCTTGTTCACCCCAGGGCTGCCTACAGCCCAGAGATATATGAATATTAACAACGACACCAGCAAGGTTATCACATTACAAAAGGGACATCTGATCCTCTGCATCCCTTTGATGTCTTCTAGGGTTGGGACAATATGCACACCACTTGGGGAGAAGAAAGGACTGGAGAATGCAACTGAAGAGTGATAAGAGAAGTCAGAAGAAAGGAGGGCAACAAACACCCAGGAGAAGGAAGCCAGAAGATGAAAATCAACAGGAAGATGAAAGAAGAAACTATGCGGAAAACAGGCTGCAAACACTGGAGGTAGGAACGAGGCAGCTGGGAGAGCCACAGCGGCGGCTCCATGTTCTGCTCCCAGGTACGAAGCCTCCATTCCCAGCCTGCTAGTCTAGGCTGAGGACAGCTGCCCCTCTGCCCAACGGGGCTGAGCTTCTGCAATGAGCCCTGAGCGGGGTGGAAAGTCTGCCACTCTCTCCTGTACGTCCTGTATATCTGCTTTCATGGTCACTATAAAAGGCTATCTGTAAAGGTCAATCAATTGACTCTATGCTAAGAAAGTTCTGCAGGAAAACCTAGGAGATGGTACAGCCATATAAAAACCAGTCCTTCATTTCTGAAAGTGAACGGAGGTAGGACATTCCTAAGGCAAGATGTAAAGCCCATTAATTCAATGACTTTTTTTTCAAGCAACTTCACCAGGCTTTGGACTGAACTAAAAGTATCCAGAATCACAGGAGTTCAATGGTCTCATACCTCCAGGCCAAAACAGTAATGCCATAAACCAAACCAAATGAGGATCACACTATCTCTTCCTTCGCCACAGCCATCTATTAGCCCACAGCATTTAATCCAAGTCCTTAGTAACCATCATTAGTCCTAAAATAAACAAGATAAAGTTTAAATACTAATGCTCTTCTTGTGATAAGGCAAACAATCCGTTTTCAAGTGAAAAAGCCCTTCCACAACTGCTCCCAAGAGGATACAGCACACATTTCAGGCTGCTGGGTGGAAAACAGGAGTTATGGTAAAGTTTCAGGTGCTTTATAGGAATGAGTATGCACCCCCATACCCACATACTCCAGTCATAACTTCTGGGCTTTCAGCCAACAAGTTTAAGTTAGTTTTAAAAATCAAAATTTACCACCACACACAACGCATCTTATCTCCCTTTGGATTTCCCTTCCTGCTTGGGTTCAGCACAAATGTGCCAGAAAAGGTTTTGCATCTAGAGAAAGGGACTTCTGACAAAATTGTTTAGAATCTTAAATGTATGTGTAGGGATGGAGCATTTTACAAAAGTGCTAACAAAGAATGACTCAAAGCATGGGGGTCAAATTCTTTATAAAATCTGTGCTTGGGCATGCAGATGAATTCAGCACACTGTTAAAATGCACTGCTTTTTCATGCAGGTCCTATAAACCCCTTGGAGTAGTGTGCATCCATGCCCAGCCTGACAGCGATGCCCGTCTCCGCTGGTCAGCGCTACGCTTGAGACGTCCAGGTAATATGATATGGATATTCCCACTCTTGCACCTTGCATGTAAAATCCTACTCTGATTTGTAATTATTTAAATCAAGTAGAAAAAAAAAAAAAAAGCTGCAAGGGGTCCCTGTGAGGGAGGTGCTGTAGGAGGTACAAGAACTATTTCCGTGCTGGTCACTTTGGTGAGTTAGCAGAGGCAGATGCAGACAAGAGGCTTCCTACGCCGGTCCCGAGCAGGCACCTCTCCCCAAAACAGGCTCAGGTGGTGGCAGGCGAGCGCTGTGTGCCGGCCCGGGGTGCTGTGACGGATGCGCCGGTGCCAGCGGGACCTGTGCCCAGTGCAGCTCTGCCGAGCAGCAGGCAGCATCCCGGAGCAGACCCTGCCCAGCGTCCACCAGCTCCTTGTCCTGCAGATGCACTGAGGAATCTCCTGCTTCTCCTAGGGATGATGTCCCTACTGTCCCACGCTCTTAGGCAGCACCTCGTGGCAGCACAGCCCAGAGCCAAGCACTGCGGATGGCAGCCGACACGTGTTGGAGCAGGGAGCTTAGGAGGTGGCTCTGCTGCGGAGCAGGGCAGATCCCTTCTAGATGCAGGGGAGATGGCCAGCCCGGCCCTGCTCACATATTTAGCATGTGTCCAAGCGTCCCTGCGTGCCCGCGTCCCTCCTACTTATGGTACAGCTTGAACACAAAGCCGCACACACAGCATAAGGCAAGAACATCTGCAGCAAGAACATCTCCATCTCTAACATGAAGAAGTGCTGCCAGATCACCTGCAAAGGCAGCAGACACCAGGGATGCACACAGCGTCCGTCCACCCGCCACTTCTGGACAGCATTGAGTTTTCAGAGGAAAGATCAGCAACTCTTTCAAAGACACAGCTTTTTGGCTTTCACACATCTGCTCATGCTTTAGTAGGGTGTGTGTTTGTTTGTTTGTTTGTAGAGTCAGCTACGTTTTGTAATCACCCCATGATGGTTGTATCCTCCTGGGGAGGAAGAGGAAGTGTTACTGCAAGCAGCTGTGCTGCTCTGAGGATGTCCATGCCAACGTGTCATTACAGATCTGCCAAATACAAGAGGGGACTGAGAGAAAATGTCAAGCTATGTTTCCTGTGAACCTGATGCTGAACCTCAGCACTGAAGAGGTTATTTTTTGTACTTAAAACTGACTCCTCAATTGGCCAAATGGCTCTATCTACCCATTTTTCACTGCTTATGCTTTGTTTATGTGAAACAACAAACTCTCCTCCTGACTCAACATTTATTCTATATTTTAGAGCTGTGAAGATCTGACTCTTGGTTATGACAAAAAGCCGCTCACTTCTATGACTGTGCCGTTTGCTAAGGTAAGTTTGAGAATACCCAATGCAGCTATAGTGATTTTAAAACTGCATTAAGAAAGCAGAGCACCGGTCTTGGGGTTCGAATGTGACAGGTGACCTCTATAGTCAATAGGAAACTCAAACTTCCTGTGCCTTTAGATCCATTCCTCCTAAAATATATATGAAAATATGATTGCCTATGTCTGCTTTTGTTTGAAGACCTCTAAGGAAGTAATTAATCTCAGATAAATAGCAGTGATGTGCAGCATGGTGCTGCTTTTGCTTGAAGATTTGTAATGAAAGTGAATGGGGCAAATTTTGGTCAGAAGGACCCTGTTGAAAACACCTCTGGTGTTAAGGTATGGGATAGCTTTGCAAAGGACAGCGGGGTCAAAGAGTTCACATTAATTTCACATCACGCTTCGTGCAGCTTAAACCCCCAAACCCAAGAAGCCTGTATGGCCCATTGCAGTACTGCTCTCTGGAGGGCCACCTGCCACGTACCAAAGAGTGGCTTTCAAGTTCTAGTTTATTACTAACTGGAAGAGTAATTAATATTCACTGTAAAGACACCAGCCAGACTTGATGATAAAGAATCACTAGCCTAGGAACACATACACCATTTTCTCTGCATTTCAGTGTTAACGTAGTCTGAAAACAACACTTAAATAGCAAACACAATAACATTGGTGTGGTAGTAACATTCCAAACTTTTCAAAATAACCATCTGAGCAGCAATTCAAGTTGAAAAGCAACTTGGCTAAACCTTGAGGCTAATAAACTGCTGATTAAATTAAGGGGTAAAAAACTAATAAATATTCAAAACACTTGATAATGCTTTGTTTGACAATGAGAACATTTAATGCAAGTCTCACTGGAAAACCTGTCAGGTTTTATACCTTAAATAGCGTTTTGCATTTAGAAACACCAAGTGATTCCATTTACAGCCTTTGATTATTGTCTTCTGTCACTTTAATCATGCTGGTAAAATTACAAGATTTCTGTGAAGTCAAATCCGTTTACAATGCAGTTTTAATACAGCTTTGCAGCGCATTCTTCTATGCATTTTTATTTAGTTACTCCCTACCTAGCTATACTTTGCTTTGTTCTCGAGCCCTCGTTAGCCTGGGGTTTGCTCTAAAGCTCTCTCGGGGAGGAACTAAATAAAACACAGTTAACCCTATGCAAGAAGCTGGTGTGGAGCAGCGGGCCGAGCGCGGGCACGGAGGCCGGCGCTGCTGTGGCGCTGGCACCCACCAGCCTCCTCCCCTCGGGGCTCTTGCGAATCCTGCTGGGTTCCCTTTGCAGCGAATCCTGCTGGGTTCCCTTCGCAGCGCCTCCAAAATCCGCCCTGGCGCTGCCAGCCGAGGCCACCCCATCTCCAGCGAGGCCGCTGGTGCTCCCTCTTCTCATCGCTCCTTGCCAGACTGTCTAAAATGCTGCTGCTAAAAGCATCTCTGGCATTTAAATCCATTACTTCACCGCCACCTTTACTTGTTCCTCGCAGGAACAGGAGCGTCCTGGTGTTTGCCGGGCTCCTGCCTGCGTGTTTTCTCCCAATTCCCAATTCGCCAAGAGGATCCCTGTTATCCCTATAGTGTATTCACCAAGTCATCCTGGAGCTGGCTCTTTGTTACTGTCTACAGTTGGGGCACTTGTCTTCTAATTTTCATACATAAGGATGACACTGCTGCAAGTCTTGTAAGTGCAAAGCCAAGTAAGTAAGTCTAGGAGGAGAGCAATTAAGTGATCAGGATTTGCAAAGCAACCCAGTGCCATTATGTCATAGAAAACGTGTATTATTGCTTACAGTCTCCTCTGTAAATTCCACTTTTCAAGAATTCTGCTATTCATAAATTTTGTTAAGATCACTGCTTGAAATGAAAATATCTGCACCGGTTATACCTAACAGAAATCCTCATGGCTCTCTTTCTGAGTGTTTTATTTTAATATCAACAAAAGAAAGATTTATACAGCTTAATTGCTCTGACCATCAAATTTAAAATATTTCTTTCAGATTCCAAACATTAAACCCTGGTAAGTGCTAGTGCTAGTATTGCTTCTTAATTTTTTGTTATACCCTGGTAAATAAGCTAAAAATGTGAGAAAATACAATTAGTTTAGAAAAACTGATTTAGCCGTAAGCTTCATCGTTTAACTTTTTATGGTATCCATGACAACCGTTGGTCCATTTATTAAATAATAGCATCCCTAGTGTAACACACAAGTACTAAAAATCCTAACAATAAACAGCAGCACTTAACTAAGTGTGTTTAGGTCAAGCACACAGACCAACCTGCACCAAAATAAATGACAGAACGGAGAGAAAGAGGAAAAAAAAATAGGATTTCAGACTGTGGCTTTCCTTACCTTAAAGTCATCTGGGAGCAGTAGTTTAGATGTCCTTAGGAAGCTTAATATATATCTGAAAATTTCACCATCTCGATCAATGAAATAATGTTGTTTTAAACTGTCCAAGACAATAGGCTCTGTGCCATTAAACAGACGACTTATTCTGAAAAAGAAAAGGGGCAAAAGAGACAAAATCTTGTTATACCCTTAGGGCTCAAAAACCTCCAGCCAATTTAGCTACATCAATTCAATGTGCATAAGGCAATTCTGTATTTTCATTTGGTGAGAAATACAAGCACGTGCACCTGGTAGGTGCTTTGCCCCGCGCAGATATGGACACGCCGGCAGCGAGAGTCCCGCGGCTGCTCTGAAAACCCAGATCCAGGGTGGCAAATGAGGACCATAACCCGACGGGAGAAATGCCTGGGAAAGCATCGCCTGTGGCCACACTGGTGCGACGGGGCCTTGGCAGGTACGTCCCGCACCCCGGGACGCGCGGAGCCCATGGGGAGCCGTGCTGCTCTGTGGGATGGGGTGCTGGGTGCTGGTGTGTGCACTGGCACAGTGTCTTTTGGATCAAATGCCACCCAAGGGCTTCCCTCTTGGAGAAGCTGGGCGAGAGGCCCGAGGCTGGAGGCAGTGGCAGGATAGCAACACAGAGACCATGATAAGTAATGAGCAAGGAAAAGGGAGGGAGACGCACGAGGCTGGGAATGCAGCTGGCACAGCAGCAGACCTCGTCATATGGGGCTCCCATGTGTGCAAGGGGAAACAGAGCGGCCACTGGCCAGCCTGCATCCATCCCTCAATCCCGACCCCCTGCTTGCTCCCAAGCGCTGGCTCCCCATGAGAAATAACCCAGCTGAATGTATGTTCTTGAAAGGAAAGTCACAGGAGATGGACAGCAGCGACCTGTTAAGTAATTGAGCCGGTCTCTGGCAGAGCCGCCCTGTTCCCGCGGCCACGGATCTGGTGTTTCCAAGAGGATGCTGTTATTCCCCAGAGAGACCCTTCCGCAGCCCGCGAGGTCCCTCCCTGCGGGCGCCCAGGGCTGGCCCCGCTCCGGCCTTGTGCCCACCGCAGCAGCGCCCTGCTGGCAGCAACTTCCTACTTCAGCTGCAATTTTAATTCATGTGCCACATTTCTAAATTTATTTGGGAGATGTGAAATGAGAATGGACTTTGCAATGCCCCGCTGAATTCAGCTGAAAAGCCCTCTGTCCTCTTGTGCAAGCCCCACACACGGGTTACTGCCCGCACCTTCCCTCATGTCTGTCTCAGCATTTGGCTGGTTTGATTTACTTATGAGAATAATCAAATGCTTCCCCAAACCCTAATTATAATACATTTACTGCTTTTTCTTCAATGTCTTTCTACTGTATCTGAAAAATGGAACCCAGTTTACTCTGCAACATTTAATTTATATAATCCCAGGGTTCAGTAAGCTTCCAGTAATTCATTATTTTCCTTTTCATTATTATGTGAAGGCTATTTGCCTGAGACAGCTAAATGTATTGCTTTGTATGGTGTTAAAATTTAGTCCAGGAACCAGAGAGTTAATATATTTCCCTAGACATGCACAGGAGCTCGTGTGCTGTTCTGAGTTGGACTGAAAACAGAGGTAACACTGATACTGCAACTTAATATTCAGCGCTGTGCATTTACTGAGTAAACTTGCCCAAGTACTGAAAGTTTTGAGAACCGATCTTACACCCAAACAAGCCGGGCTGTGGCTTAAACCTCCTCCCCTTCGCAGCCCTTTCTCTGTGAGGTTTGCGAAAGTGATGCAAGGCTGCGGCTCAGCTCCTCCAAGCTGTTGGTGCCAGCAGAGAAAGGATGCAGGATACAAAATGTTAATGGACTGTTCTTTAAAGTAGCAAAGCATTTTTTTGGTAATGAAAACAAAACATGATTTTTGAGGCCTTTGTGGAGTGCCCTGAGCTGTATTTCTTCACCAGCAAAATTACTGCTGGGGAAAGAAACTCGCAGAGTGTTGAAAGACTTAACTGCCACCCCAAAAACAGAGTGATGAATAGTTTAAGGATTTATTTGACGTTTTAGGGGGCTGCTATGTTCCAAGAACAAACTTGAGTGCAGTATGTTGTAACCCTGCACGCAAAAAGTGCTCCTGCTTCTCTGTCCTTGCCAATATAACCTCTACCTGTGCAAAGTCAGTTGGCAAATGCAACACCCTGAGAGCACAGAGGGACTCAAGTGACAGGAGAAGGCAGCTTCTATCACAGACTCTGCACCACGGGCGAACTCAGCTGCAAAGCCAAGAAAAAGTGTGTGAAAACCCCACACCTGGTGCCCATTTGCTCCACGGACGGGTCTCAGGTTGGACGGAATGAAACACCATGTATGGAAGGTGGGAAGCAAAATGTGTTCCGACTGTTCTTTAAGGAAATACTGTGGCATATATAAATACTAGTGATTTAGGGAAATTTAGGGAAACAAGAGTCTGCATGCTGTCTGGAAATTATGAAAACCTTTCGAGTCTTGTACAGGAGTGGACTTGGCTGGGAGCAGATTGAGGCTTAACTGTGCAACCGTGGAAAGTCACATACACTGAAGAGGTCCCATGGGCTGTGATATTCTGGTGTCCAGTGTCCCAACGTGACCACAATTGCGATCCACAGTGTTTGTGCGTGCTGGAGAGCAGACAAAGGCTGCCCAGGATAAGGAAATGGGAATGATTCTGTGCTGTTCAGTCAGAGGAAGATAGTGACACTTGGGATGCTCAGCTTAGGCTGGGCTAAACCAGGAGAAACCTCTACCTCTTGCTTATGCCAGGCAGGTGTGATGCGTCCAGCTCGTACCCAGGTGGAAGCCTCAGGAAAGCGAGAGGCAGAAGGCAAAAAGAGCTAAACTTAGATCCTACGGAGGTGGTAAGTCTGAGCAATGAATACTTCTGCAGTGCTTCTACCTGTTGCAAGAGACACTTCCTTTTTTAATATATAAACACTTCCCAAGCTTTTGTCCAAGATTTAATTTCCAGGCAGAGCACACATCACAGCGGGATCAGTCACAGCAGTTAAAGGCCTTGGGATCCTGACATTGCCCTTCCACTGCCTCCACCTCCTGTTGCCAACACTCAGCACGTTCCCAATGTGCTTCAACTTCTCTCTCTAACTTCTCGAAGACAACCTGTTAATGGGAGGCTTCATGCCTTCAAAAATTCATTGAGCTCCATCCTGGGAGCAAGGGGGCTTCCGGAGCCCCTCTGTATCCTTCGGGATCACCACAGAGCCTGGCCGGGCTGCTGAGGTGCTGTGTGTTGGGCCCGCGACGCCTACATCGTACATCAGGATGGGAGAATTTCACGGGGTTTCCGCCTCCTGTTTGCAGACCTCAGCTTAGGTATCTTCTGGACAGCCCCAAAAGATGGATAAACGCTCTATTTTTAGCAGAAAGCTCCAACCCATGCTTACTAAGGCAGTCCCAATAGTGTCGGCAGAGCGGCCGCCTTTCCCGCCCGGCCCCCGCCTGGTGCCACGTAAGCAAAACTCCGCACCGCGACACTGCGCCAAAAGTATTAATTTAAGTAATTACACGATTAATATTTAACTGTTCACTGATATTTTTGTCATTCATAATTCAGCTGTTTACACTTATTAAAAATTGATTCTGTAGACATTTTTCCTGCCCAATGTCAAATCAGCAGGGAACGTGCACTTTAGAAAACTGTCAGGAAAACATGTCTTTTTTTTCCTCCCCAGTGTCACCAGAGGTGCAGGAGAAGGACACGTGTCCCCGCTCGCTCCGTCCTCGTTGCCCGGCGGTCGTTCAGGGGGGTCTGCTCCGGAGCGGAGCGGGCAGGAGGTGGCGGTGGGAGCGGAGCGCAAGGGCCCTGGGTGGGAGCGCGGCCGTGGCCGTGGCCGGAGGCGCTGGGCAGGGCTCGGCTGGGCCGCCGCGTTATTGCCTCGCTGTTTGTGCAAGGTGGGTACCTTTAATACTGCTGCCTGCTTCTGCGGGGGAAAAAATGCTGCGAATTGGAGCAGAGGTGCTGGGGAGGCCAAAACGCGCCCGAGCCCAACACTGACACCCAGAAAAAAGTGATTTACGGGGAGGAAAACACAGGGCACTTGGAGTAATGGTGCCCTTGGGGACAGGAGGGTGACACCAGGGCTGTGTTGGGCGCCAGGTTGGCTGCCTGCTACCACCAAACCCCTGCACAGAAAGTGCCATGCAGTGCTGAGCACAGACTGTGCCATGGGATTTTGACAGTAGTGCTTTCCACATTTCCATAATTTTTATTATAAAACCAGTGGCTTGTGGCAGTCTCAGACCAGGGTTCGTGCACGAGCTCCCGGCTGAGCAGAGGGTAATGGAGAAAGCTCCTGCATGTGCTTCTGTGAGCCAGCTGTGTTGAAAGAGCCCAGGTGCCTGCAAGCAGGCAGCCCTCGCTGGGGAGGACACGGACGTCCCCACTGTGGGCTAACGTGTGTCCTCTGCTCCACGGCCCAACCTAAGTGTGAGCAAGAGGTGCTCAAGCACGGCCCATGCCAGGGCCCTGCTTGTGTCCCGTCGAGCAAGGAAACTGGCTCAAGGTCACATCTGACAGGAGTTGCCCTCTGCTCTGCCCCAGCTCAAACCTCCCCCTGTAGTGAGCCCAAAAGCCAATAAACAGAACCCTGCAGCCCGCTATACTGTACTTTTGCACCCTGACACCTGACCAAAGCGGGACATTTAAGCTTTTATTCCAGCGATGGGCAATAGCACTTAATGAGCACCACCGTCTCCAGTACCGCGTGATCTTGCCCCCGGCATCTCGGCATTGCCACCACCACAACCAGAGACAGCACCAGGCCCACCTGTCCCCAGGGCGGCCGTCGGGGAGGTGCTCACGCTGGGGGACACGTGTTCTGTGCAGCTCCCGTTTGCAGCATTTCTTTGCACAGTCTTTTGTTTGCAGGCCCCAGACAAAGGCCGCGTCCCACGGGAGGTCCGGACAGTCACTCCGCAACCCCGAGAGCGAAGGAGCCGCGTGCCCGAGGCCACCCCGCACCCACGCGCCCTGCGCCGAGCGGCCACTGTCGACCACGAAACATATCCGCGAGACCCCCGTGGATTTTTAAAGCCCAATCATCCCCCTCAACAACAAAAGAGCAGCAAATAACACAGTCCAGTCTCGGCAGAACGATGAACGGGTAAGTTACAAGGTAATGGGTTTATCCGTCTCTAACTCCTCCAACCTTGTGCTCCTGCCGTTTAACTTTGATCCTGCGATGCCATAGGAGTTTTCTGAACCATATGCTCGCTTTGCAGTGCTTTTGAAGGATATTACACTCATTAACTATTAAGCACCTGGAGGAACTGCAGGATCTATTACCTAGATTTAATACTTCATATTTTGCTGTTCGGGCTAGAATATCTATTTTTGCAATAGACCAGAGATGGTATATCAACATGTATTTTTAAAAGTCAATAATCTAAAAAGAATATTATCATCTGCCATGCAGAATCACTCTAACAAAGTTCTAGAAGGATTTTTTAATACTATCACTAAAAAACAAAACTAGATGCATAATAGCTTTTGCAGTTATAACAAAGCTGAGGATGATTATGTTTGCAGCTGTCTGTTACTATCAATTAAAGTCCACTCAAGCAACAGGTAATAACACTGTAATATGAAGCACCTATTATTTCTGAGTTACTACAAATAATTTGTGGTAAGGATATGAGATCCTATGGGTCTTTCTCTTCACTCTGTTGCTAATAGTCTATGTCTGTGCTTAAGTCATTTTGGAGGATCAGTGTTAGAGATACAATTTAATTGAAATATATAGAGAGAGACTTTGATACATTTTTTTTTAATTTATGGAGAATGTTGTCTATGTATAAATTAGCAGTTAAGGCACAAATTGGAAATGCTAATCCAAGATATATAAGCCAGTATCTTTCCTTGTTTTAAAAATCCCTCTGGTAAGCAAGAGTCCCATTGGTCCTGCATCAGTGTGGCTAAGCCTCCCGCTTGCCTCTGTGAGGAGGAAGAGGAGGCAGAAGTCACACAGCAGTGACTAGAGGCCCAATGATTGAGGGACTTTAGGCTTCGGTATAAGCCTAACCCTGCACATCATTGCGCGATTGCAGGTAGGTCCATCAGCACCAGTCACTCGCCCCACGCCTCTGGGGACTGTATCTGCTCCCCGGGGGCCAGCTCTGCCACCACCTCATGTAGGAGTAAGCAGTTGTGGAGTAAAGCACCACTTAGTTATGAGTAATGGTGGCAGAATCCAGCCCTAAATCAGGCTAATGATTTTATTTTGCCTTATTAAACTAGCGTTTGTATATTTTAGTGTGTTATTTTAACAGCTATAAAAAGACTTCACTAAACAAACAGTTTCTAGTATGTTAATTGCTGCATTACGAATTCTTTCATTCCGTTCAGTGTATAACCACATTTATAAGACGGATAAGTAGAGGCACATACAGAGAGCAGAGCCCTCCCTCTGTACGCACATCATAACTCTGCCACATCTATTTAAGTCCTCAGTCATGAAATGCAATCACTGTGCTTAACAAGAAAAAATACCACTTTCAAATGCAGGTAGGATTTGCATCTCTCCGTGAAAGCGCCCGACGCGCCACTGACATGCTCCCACTAATCTTGTTAATCTTTTGTAATAGAGAAAGTAAAAAACAGCCTTCCATTATGCTGTGATACTTAAATATGTAATTTGCATCTATGTGGTGTAGCTAAGCAAAGCACCTCACTAAAGCCTCCGAGATGTGTTGTAACCCTGGCCATGCCCCGTCCGGGGAGACAAGGTTCTTGTTTCACCGTGCTCCGGGACCCATCTCATTTGAGTCAGGCGGATCCACGGGGGCTAAGCAGGACACAGCTCCGGTGCTGAGCCCGGGCTGCAGCCACGCAGGCTCCTTGCACGGCACCTTGCAGGTGCAGAACCTGCCCTTACTGCCTGGAAACCCTTGTAAAGGCTCAGTGGGATTCAGGCAGGAGCTGGCTGCAGGCCAGAATGGAGCCATCAGCTCTGTTATGTCCCCACGCCAGGAACTGCACGGGTTGTCCTCACCTGCAACGCTCCTGTCACCCCAGTAGTAGTTGACCTGTACTGAGCCAGGCCAGTCCTTCAGCAGAGCTCCCTGGGCTGCTCTGGGGTAACCACCGCTGGGATGGAGGCTCAGGAGGTGCCCGGCGCGCGCGTGCACGGCAGCTCGGTGCACGCAGCGCAGTTCAACCGCGGCAGTTCAAGACAGGCCAGTTCTGCTCCCCACATTCCTAATAAGTGCTAACTGTTCAGTGTGAGTGCAAAGTGTGAGTTTGCTTATATTGCTAAAACTTGCTTATTTTTAACAAAAGTAACCAAATAATATCACGGTAAGATATGAATCCTCAAAACACAGAACGTGTTATAGGCATGGGCTAAGTATTACTCCTTTAGTGAAATATGTTGAAGTCCAGTTAACTGCATAGGAATTCATACAGTGTAGGCATGGATCTGGGAATTCATTTCTTCATTTTAACTTGTAGACTTTTTCATTAATGTAAATAAGCACATTTGCTTTATTTCCAGTACTAGCGTTTTTTCTTCCTTTTTTTTCCCTCCATTTCTTCATGTGACAATTCATTCTAACTGAAGTTTTGTCTATATAGTTGGTGAAGACTAAAAATACTATACAAATGTATACTGTGAAAAGTATTATATTTTTACTGTGTCACTGTGGCTGCTTCTCTGATGTGAGCCTGTGAGAGTTCCTGGCCTTTCATATTCTGTCAGTAGAGAATTCACACTAACTTTTGGCTATGAAAAGCTGCATGGGAATAAAAATTCTTTAATTTAAAATAAATCCCCAAACTAGCATCGTAATGTTCCCTAGTTTCCCAAAGGTCCCAAACCTGCAAGAACTGCATTTCAGTTCAAACTCTGTGGGAGTTGCGGGCAGTCAACAGAATTATGTTGTTAATTTATGAGAAGATGAACAATTCAAATAAAACATTCCTGCCTATACAAGCCTTTTCTTGCTATTCCTTTAAACATCCCTCCCCCCACAAAAAAATCATGGTACTCTGAGGGCCCTAATAAGAAAAGAGTTGCAGCAAATACCCTTCCTTATTCTCCTGCTTACTTATTCTACTTTTAAATAGGAGCTAACTAACTATTTTAACTAAGCTTTTCAGATCTGACTAGATTTGGACATTAGTTCCATTAATACCAGCCTTGTACAACTGGGCTTCTTCAAGGCTAAAAAAACATGCAGCTACTAGTTTTATTTTAATATAAATGGGCTAAATTCTTGCTTATTGAAGTCAGTGACGAAACACTCACTGAGGCTAAGTGAAGCCAGGAAAAATCCCGACTGTCCCTCATTTACCTTTCCGGGTGCAAGCCTGGCCCTCCGCACCCTTTGCATGCGTGGGTGCTGCGAAACCAGCACGTTTCTCCCCATGGACGCTCTGGCTTTCTGCCTAGAAGAAACTGTTGCTCCTTGGTTGGCAGGTGGTTGGTAGGCTGGACTTGCACTCTTCCTTTATCTGCTTTTCCTACAGCCCATGCATTTGTCCTCTGGTGGGTCAGCTATGCCAAGTCTGTGCAGCCCCAAAATGTACCAGTGCCTATAGAAGCTGCCTATAGTTGTTAATTCTCTACACACCAGTGATCTGGAAGGTGCATCCAGTTTTCTCTATCCATATTTTTGTTATCACAGTTAAAATGATGAATGAATGACACTGCTATTTATTTTCATATTTAAGCTGTACTGAACATAACTTTCCTAGTTCTTCACTTAAAGCAACTGACAATGTCAAAAAGTTTTGTTAAAAAGTAACATTAAAGGGAAAACAACTGTCGAAGTTCCACATCAGGTAGGATTATTGACGTTATTACTTGTGTAAAAAATTTTGCTGAGGAGCCCGAGCAAAAGAAAGACAAAACCAGAATGGTATTTCCAGATCTTTTGCTACCGCAGCAGGATGTGAGAGGGGAAACGTGCATGGGAATGCGGGAAGCAACGCAAGGACAGTCAGCGAGGAGCAGCCAGGCTCCATGGCCACATCCCAGGAAATGGGGGGCAGACCGGGACCTGTCACCAAGGAAGGGGAATAACCAGACACCTGCAGGGAGCTTAGACTAGCACTTTGGCTAGACAAAACTTTAAAATAGTAGGAAAAATATAAAACTATGGATTCTGATCAGGTACAACTGAAAAGCTGAACCTGTTTTTTGGGGAGGTTTTCTTGGTTTTGGTTTTGTGACTGGGAGAGAGACTCATTCTTAAATACAATACTATGGGCATGGGTTTGATTCTGCTCCCAGTGAAGTCAAGGCCAAAACATCCTTTGACTTAATTGAAAGCAGAAGCAGGCCCCAGCTTTAACCCTCCAGTCTGCAAAGGGAATATAATGGGATGTGAACAGAAGAGGAAATATAGCAGGAACTGCTTACAAATCAATGCTCTTTTTATTTTTTTTCAGGAAGATTAGAAAGCTGTCAGAGGATTTTTTTCTTCCTTCAACAGCAGTGCAAGTGGACCCTTACTCACTACTGGACAACCCCAACAAGCCTGTGGCCCTGGTTTCTCCCTACTGCAACCTACCAGAGCCCATGGAGTCCCACTACCTGAACTGGCCTGTGACATCATATGCAAGTTTTGCAACTGTGGGATTTAGGCAACCGCTTCCCAAAAGACATAGTAAGCAAGAAGACACCCCAACCGCCAAAGCTGCAGCCTTGGTGTCAATCACACCTTTACGTCTTGTTGGCGTAACAGTTACAAAGCAGTATGACAGCAAAGATGTTAAAAGAGTCCCTGGTTTCCATTATTCTGCTTTGTCAAGAGAGAGATTTGCTGCTGCAAACACTTCTACTATGTCTAAATGGATTACCTGCAGCATCTGCACTCCATTAGCACACAGACATAAAGGGAACCTGCCCTTTGGACTGGGATTCCTTCATCGTTTCAGCCTCGCAGTGCAACTTTCAGTTTCCAGTGCTTGCTAACTGATCCCTTCTGAGTCTGACCACGAGTAACATTGCAAATGGGGCAAAAGAGCATCCCAGCAGCCGTGTGCAGGATTCCTTTCATTTCAGGTATTGCTTTATGTGGTTCTCAGCAGATAAAAAAGAGCAAATTTAACCTTTGATTGCACACCATACTACAAAAGAGTGAAATCAATACACTACAATTTATTGCATGAGTGTAATAGGGAAATGTGGCAAAATTAGGGTGGCTAACAGCAATGCAGGGCATAACCTGTGTTAGCTACAGCCTAGTAGGCTCTACAGCATGTTAGTCTGTGTGTGAGATCTACCTCCTTTTAGTCTTTCACATATGAATGTTTTGAATGCCTACATATTTCTCCTGCTTAAATATGCACTTTGTTCTTAAAGATTTTTATTAACCATTGCATAGATTTGTTCTGATTTCCGTTCTACAGGTACAAATTTGGAGCAATACCTTCAAAACCAGTGGAGTTCTGTATGTGGAAAGTCCATCTGACCACGAGATGTGCATACCCAGCCACAAGGACAGGGTTCTTTGTCTTCAAATAACTTTTGATCTTTTGCCCTTTTGATTTGGGGGAACAAGTACTCCGGATATCCAAAAGAGGCATCTTATTATAACGTTCAAGTTGTAATAATTCCTTTCCACATGTGGTATCAGTATACATGCCTGGCATAGCTGCACAGAAATTGAAGGGTTACACTAGGGATTACTTTGGTCACATCTATTAGGATAGTTTTCTAAAAGACTAGGGCTTATTTTGCTTCTTCTTAAGACTACAGTAAAACTCCAATCTGGGAAACTTTGAGATGAGAGATTTGGGAACTGGACAGCAGATTTGGCCTAAAGTATCAGCATCATCCCAGCCACCTCCATTTACTTCAGTGAAAGTAGGCAAGGAATTAATATGATTCAATGCATGGTTAAATCTTAGATTTCATCAATGATCACAAGCATGTAGTCACAATATATACACAGAACAGCACCTACAACAACCACCAGTGGGATCATTAAAATAATTAAGATAGGCCTAGAGACAAATTCATTTCACAACATGTTCCTTAAAAAGTAGATACCTCCCTGCATCATAATCTACGGATTCTATTTTATACACTTTCTAAGTAGTCCTTGAAGTATCCCCCAAAGCAGACCATACCTACTAGCCATTCCGGGTCTTTATAAATCAAAATTTGGCTTACAGAGACAAACAGTAGTGACGTGTATTCAAAGACCAAACCTCAAGAGGTAGCACTTTTCTGCTCACTGGGTGCAGTGCTTGGCTGTGTCCTCAGGACATGATTTCCAGTGCAAGGCCACCATAACCTCACCTCTGCGTAACGCTCACCGTGAGCTGTGCCAGATGCACAGCATATAGAGATGAAATCAATACAGGAGGTTCCCCTTTGTTTTAAGTGTAAAGCTGCTATGACTGTGTAAGTGAGCACAGACAGGACACTTAACACTGTGTTCCTCAACATGATGGCCATGATCAACATGTCTCTACTAGCAGCACATAAAAGGAGGAGACAGGTTGCTTCCGTAGTGTCCTATATGAGCGGTTTCTCAAAATACACTGCTACTGCTGATGCTTTTCATTTTTCATGCTAGCACCCTGGAAATGACTGCTGAAAAATACTGAAACTGTGCTGCTGGCACCAATGTGTACCAATGTGTCGTGTCAGGTGAGAGGTAGGTGAGTGGTAAGCTAAAGAAGCAATGAAGAAAATGACTTGACTAAGTAACAGGAATTTAACCTGAGAAAATGCTGTAAGTACAGTGCCCTAAACCAAAAATAAAGTGTTTGAATTTTAGCCTCCTTAACTGCTAGGCTCTCCTTGTGAGCTCTAGCAAACTAGTTGTTGGCGCCCTGTAAACAGGACAGGTAGGAATTACTAATGTGCTAAATGTTCTGGCCAGGTTATCATTGCAGGAGAACAACGGGAGAGGACAACCAGGAACGAGACGCGCCGCTGGGACGCAGCGCCAGGAGAACTGGAGCCACAGCGGAGCATTCATCTGCACAGCCTCCCCTGGAGACGTCAGCGACGTCGCTACAGCCAGAGCCAGCCCGCGTGAACCGCGCGGCCTCTCGCAGGGAGAGGGTCACCCGCTGCTCTGCCCTTCGGACCAGGCAAGCTGAACAAGCTAATAGCCAGCCAGCAATGTGCAAATTTCTCAAATTCAGTTTTTTGAGCAGTCTGTGCCAGGCTCAGCAACACAGCCATAATTTTATTTCTGCAAGTCAGATGACTCTGATCTGCTATCTATTCCTCTCCATTATGAGCTCGATCTGCTCCTCCCTAAATGCTGTAATGCCCATTTATGCCTAGAACACCACACTACCCAGGCTGTAAATATATACAGAGAAATAATAATTTCAGAAAAAAAAATGTTTATCAGAGCCTAGCTATGCAACATTTTCATGTACGTTTCATCAAGTATTCCAAGTAAACATACAAATAATTCATTCCTTGACAGGCCCCAATCTCAGCACCCAATTAAAATGAGATGTGTTTTCCCCAAGGGTAAACTCGGCTTCCCTCTCGGAGCCTGCGGGCAGTCCCGGGGCAGCAGCTGAGCTGGGCAAGGCAGCGCATGTGAAGCCAGGAAGGAGTAAACACCTTTATCAGAGCAGACAGCTCTGCTCTGCTGGGGCTCCCCACGTGCCCGGTGGTACGAGCTCCTGGAGAGCTGGACACAGAGAGGTCCAAAGTACTTGTTCCCATATAAATTCCCTTTCCATCCATTTCCTGACAGCTAAAGGGTCAGGGTTATAGAACTTATTCCACCTTTGCCACCAAAGCTGACACTGCAGCTGGGAGATAAGATCCTTGGGTCAAGCAGCAACACTTCTCTTCAGCGTGTTTCCATGAACTCAAATCCTAGTCTCCTTGAGAACCTGGATTGAGGATTTCTTTAGTAGCAATAGGGTATCGTTAGTCATTATTCCCACCTCTAATGACATTATTGTTACATCCTTGTGTTTTTCAGAGGCCAAACCATGTGCCCATCACTTGGGACAGGTCACACCACAGTGCTCCCAGCGCTTGGACTGGTGGTGGTGCTTGGACCATGGCAGCTCCGGTGAGTCCGAGTGCAAGGGGCAGTGGATGCTGTGGGAGCTGCTCCAAGGCGTCACCCACCAGTGGGTTTGCCCTTAAAGGCTGACGCTGGCCGGCTTTTCAGGATGGCATCAAAGCATCGCAGGAACTTGTGTCACCACAGCCATGCAGCCCAATTACAAAACAGAAATAGTTCATTTTACAAATGGGCAAAGAATGACTTATTGTAAATTATATGATACAGCAGCTCAGGATTGAGAGTCCTGTTGCTTGTTCTAGCTCCCTCACGTAACATTCACAGGCTCATATGCACACTAGGGCAGGGAGAAGATGGGAAAGGGAAGGGCCCTTATTAGGCTTGTTTTATATAAGTATTCTGCTGGTCAGAATTCCCCTGAAAACCAAGGAGGGATATGCCCAGTCAAAACCAAGTAAGAAAAGTTCACAGGATTTGTCTCTAAATTGCATGTGAATGAAAGGAAACAGAAAATAATTTTCATATCCATGAAAATTCTCATGTTAATTTAGAAAAGATTTTGCATGTGACCAAAACCTCTGCTTTTCTGCTCCTGTGCTTGTTCTCATCAGCAGCAGACACCTGATGCTCCTGAGGAGCAGCAGAGCCGGGCGATGGCTGGCAGGCTCGGCCGCCTCTGCCCAGCTGCCCTCCCGTGGGTGCTCTGTGCTCACAGTCCACATCTCTGAGCATTTGTAGTGTGCAGGAAAAACGCTCGCTCCTACCTCTTCAGGTGTTTTGCTTTAAAGTTTGTTCATTTTAAGTTTACAGTATCCATTAAAATTAATGAGCTTTGTGCTGCAGCTCCCATGCAGGCATGTTTTGGAGAACTTTGCCTGAATATGGGCTGCTGGCTCAGACACAGAAACTGCCTTTTGGATAATGCACAACCGTTTGTAGCCTTGCAGAGCCTGAGCCCTATTTCCCCCGGGCCCCACAACAGAGCATTAGCTTATGGAAAGCGTAATGTGAATGGTAGGCAGGCTTGCCCAAGTCCTTTGGTGCGTTTAACATTGAGTTCTTTAGCAGGTCTGCCCAGGACGGGGACTTACGAGGGACAAGACACTGTGCATGTGCCAGGCGGGCGACTACAGGGAGGCTGAGATAGCAGGGAAACGTCTGCATCAGTGTTTGCAGCAAGGATGCTGCGTGGACTGAGGCAAAGACTGCAAGGAGGCTGTGCCACCAAGCTGGACACAGCTTTGCTCCAAACTAGGACTGCGCCCTCAAATTCCACATTTTAGGAGCCACGAATTATCTCAGGCTATCAATAAACTACCACTCCAGTTAACCTCCTGCCCAAAGTGCAGGCCTTGTTTAAGGACTGACACAGGCCCTAACTGTCAGTATACAGCAGGCAGCAACATTTGCTATTTGATCTTCTTCCCAGCAACATCACAAAAAAAGTTCAATGGAAAATCAGCAAAAAGTCATAGTTACAGTGACACTGGTTTGATTCTACATGAGCAGGAAATGTGAGATGTCCTCAAGGGTGAAAAGTCTGTAAAATTATATACCTTTAAAACATCTGAATTAAGAATTTCCCTGCTTCTACCCAACAAATACAAAGCAGAACCCTGTAGGTCCTTAGTGCAAAGGACGAGTTGGAAAAATCTGTCTTCATGGATCTGTCTTCAAGTAACTGAGCTTACACAGTTGCTTTATGTGGCTCTACGGTGTCAGCAGGCAGGTGCTGTTGGAGCTCTGGGTGTCTCAGTGAAAGCAGAGGGGCCTGAGACGTGGGGAAGAGCCCTCTGCTCCAGCAGGGCCTGGCCTGTCTGCAGAAACGCGGGCGAGCAGAGAAGCACAAGTGTTAATGCTGTGTGACCACAGAGGTCAAGGTGTGGGAGGAAAACGTAGGAGAATTAAAAAATAGGGAGATCCACAGAGTAGCTACAATTATAAGGACTGGCAGAAAACTAGTTAAGTGTGAGTTTACACAAGAAAGGCAGCTTGCATATGAAGGATGGATTCAGGGGAGAAGACACATGTTGTAGTAGGAGACTCCTCCATAAATGCAAAAATTGTCATGGGCTCAGAGGAATCTGGGGCCGGATTATGCCTGGAAAACTTTATTGTTCATTAGTTCATTCGTTAGTTTTTGAAATAGTTAAAAAGTCTGGGTTGGTTTTCTTTACAGCACAAGAGTCTTCAGAGAAGAGCGTGATACAGCCAAGGTGTCCTGAGAGCTGAGGTGGGGACATCCATCAAGTTGGCACTGGCCCTGGATGCCTCAGGCACCACAGCTAAAAAGTTTCATTTTCATAAAGAGGTGAGAAAACTGCCAGAAATGCTAGAGAAAAGTGGGTGCTGCAGCTTACCAAGGTAGAAGAAAGGCTGAATGCAGCCAGGCCCAGTCTGACAGGTCCCCAACACCAGCTGGTCCTGGGGAAAATCCACGAGGACTGTGTGACCACACTAGGCCTGCTTGCAAACAGCCTCTTCAATTATTAAAAAAAATCCCCTTCATTTTTGTCACGTTATTAATGCTACTGAAGACCTGATGTTTCAGAAATATATTCCAAACAAAGGAACATACTTATCTTTAATAGAGGGTTATACAACTAACACTAATTAGCCAAGAATGTAAGGTAAATATATTTACCTTTCACAGCAGAGCAACTCTTAAAGTGATCACAACTGTTCTCTGAGATACACTCTATATAGGGCTGTAAAAAGGACTGACTACTGATAAGAAATTTTATTTTTCTTTCAAACTGAAATTCAAAATCAAAGCTTTCGGTGAAAATCTGAAGATCAGATTTGCTGTGGTAAGTACACATGTGAAACTTGTAATTCCTTTCCACTTAAAGACAATGAGGTTTACTACTCAATTCAGTGGGAATAAGACTAGATGACCTGGCAATGTCTTTGGACATTCCCAATTGCACGTTAAGAGCTCGGACTTCGGTGGTTTTTTAAGAACTGTCTCACGCCACTGGACAAACACGATTTGCAGCTCACTTCATAGATGTGCTAGAGCCTTTGCAGTCTGCCATGTGAATCCATATTCAAGTGCCAATGTGTGAAAGGGCTGCTTTAGAGGTAGCATGGGTGAAAACATGACTGAAATTTCTACAGGAGCTGCTCTCAGAGATGAATAATTTTTCTATTTACTTGTTCACTTTAGAAAAAAAGCTGTTGATGGTAAGAGTGCACAGGACTGAAATCAACAGATTTCTTTTTCTTTTGCACACCTGCAGTTCATAACCACCAGAGCTGCTGGTTTTAGTGGGAGAATTTACTTGAAATAAACTGTTGAAACTGAGCCCTAGATCCAGATAAGGCACTGTCATCCTCTTCTGTACCTCCAAAGCTTGTTAACTTTAATGGCAATCTAGGGTAGACAAACCCAAGTAGCTGTAGCAAGAAGAATTAATAATCTCACTGGTGAGATCCCTTGCCTGACTACTGTTGTCAATCACAGGGTTTTATGTGTTTCTCATTTTCCTTGCCTTTCACGCTCTGAAAGGCCAACTTACTTGTTTATACGATGTGTCATTCAAAAAGCCAATTTGGAAGGTGCGTAAGAGTAATGAGTAAGGTGAACATGACTGGTTTAGAAAGTATCTCTTACAGTGGCTGCTTAACTCTCTTCGCCTTTGTCACAGCAGTTGTGCGCTGCTTGAGTTTTCTCTTCTTTAGATGAGAGACCTGATGTAGCCCATAAAAATTTACTGGAAAGAGGGCGTCTACCACATTTAATGCCTAATCTGGCACCCTTTGCTTATGCAAATTCAATCAATGGACAAATTCTCTTCTCACAGCGGTTGCACTAATACAAACAACATCAAAGCCGTCCTCAAAGTTGTTCTGAAACAACTCCGGGATCACTGAAATGCAAAGTTTGCCCTCTGACTTCCCATCCCCACCTGCTTGCTCACGTGAGTACGTCGCACAGAAGCAGGCCCTGCGTTTCCACGAGTTACAGGCAACCACATAACTTGCGAAGAGGCGAGCACAGCCAGCCGAGTGGGCTGAGCACAGTCGATCCTAACAAATTACAATAAGAAATGTATCACGCTGCCTGCTGTCAGGTGTAATTTATATCATACCAGAGGGGTGACTGGAAAGCAGGTAGAGGCAGGAACTGGCCATACCTCTACTTGCTCCTGCTGGGCCTGATCTTGCAAGCTGCTGGGAACTCTTCCCTCCCATTGAAGTCAACGTGAACCGAGCTCTTTCAGGACCTAGCAGGATAGGGCCTCCTTTAAGCACTTCTGAAGGACAGACATGATTTTATGGTTTCTCTAATTCCCGTTAGCATGAGCTGTCTTTGCGGGTGCATACCCTGATTATACTGATACACAAGTGCACAACCTGAACCTGTCCTTAAACATACTTGCACAGCACAAATTGCAAACTAGAAGTTTATCGAGGATTTTGAAGCACACAGAGAGAAATAGAGATTGTAATACAAACAAACAGGAAGACTGTTCTCACAGCTTTCACTTTTACTGAGTGCAAACTGTAGTTTCTGTGGCTCCATCTCTGATTTAGCAAAGCATTTCAACACATGCTTATATGTTTTGCTGAAACAGAATTTATGCATTCATTTAATTGCTTGGATTTGAAGCTTTTAAGCTCACGTTCAAACCAGGAGTTTAGTGCCTTATCCAAATAATCCACAAAGTGCTGTATGCAGATGAGTACGGCCATGCCCCTGTTTGTGGCCCTGTGTGTCATCCCCGATCACGAACTAGTAGTGCTTTGGTGATACTGCCAGGTGTCTCACTCACAAAGCCTCCCTCTTGCTCTAGCACCTGTGAGAGCTCCGGGATTGCTCCTGCACCCAGGCCATGGTGGAAACACCCTGTGTCCTTACGGGAGATACACCACAGAGCAGAGAATGTCAGCATGAGCTCAACTCGTCCCACCGAAATAACCGTGAGTTTAACTTTCGACTTAACCGGGAACGAGTGCAGACCACACTCAATGGTGGGTGGCCAATTAAGTCTGCTATACAACACAGTGCAAAGACAAATTTAAAATATAGCTTTGACTCTAAATTTGAGTTCCACGCTGTATCCAACTTCGTAACATACACAGCAATATGTAGTAGTGGGAGGTGGTGTTGTGGGCAGCTGAGGAAGCAATCAAGCCTTACAACATAGCGCAGCAAAGCAAACCTAAGACACTACATGGCAAAACATCCTGCAGCCCATGAGCTCCAGTCAGTCACAGTTTTATACTTTCAATTTAAATAAAAGTACAAAACCAGTAGAAATACGTTTCCATTGTTTAAACAAACAGGAAAAAAAAAAAAGGATGGTTTTAAATCAATACCCTTTTTTTTTAAATAATAGCTGTGAATTTATGTATATTTTCCCAAGGCTTATATAACGGAAGTTTTTATTAAATAACTCAGATATAGGGCATATTTTAAAAATAGTGTCAGCCATGATTTTTAGAATGTGGAAACAGATGTGCTGCTCCATTGCAACTGCTGCATCTTCTCTGTATTTTTTGTACTATGAAACATCCGTCTCTTTTTCTGTATTATAAATCTCTTCCCACTGAACAGATTTCTTCTCTATGATTAAATAAATAGTGCACAGACCAAGCAAGAATTGTCCAAAAAAAAAAAAAGTTGTTTGGGCCCAACTTTAAAATTCATACATTTTAATAATTGTTTCTTTTTCCACAGACCATGTCAACAGCCACCTCTCCTTGGCATGAAATCACAGCCAAATGCTTCATGACATCAGAGGCATTTCAAGGTATCTCCATAAATGCCATTTATTGCTTGGGAAACTACCAAATCTGTGCAAAAATCCCTACTTCTTTCAAAGGAAAAATCCTCAAATTAAAACATTTTTTTTCCCACAGATTGTCTATACCAAAAATGCTATCTCCTTACTACAACGCTGGCCAGGCAGGTAATAGAACCTTTGGCAACTAACCCTGCTGGCCAGAGTCCTGCTTTGCCTCTGAGCCCAAGTGCCTCCTCTGGCCAATCTGACAGGCACTTTGATACCGCTCATCTCACACCTTCTGCTGGCTACACGAGGCACTTAACCGTTCCACAAATAAACAGCCTACCAAAAAGCCAAGTTATTTCAATGTTTGACCATAAATCTAAACCTGTCGGGTATATCTAGCAGAATACTCCAAAGAATATGCCTTAACCCTTGAAGCAGTGATACTTTTCCCTCTCCCATGAGAGGCACAATACTGACAAGGACGCCCACCTCGCGTAGTGCCCAGCACCCTGCAGATCCCAGATCCCAGTGAATGATGAAGAGCCTGTTACTTATACAGATATTCTCATGCCACTGGTATTCATAATCAGACATATCTGGAATCTCCTCTGTGATAATACTGATCAGAACGGAATAAGCCTTTACAAACATGTCATTAACATGTTCAGCATAAATCAGTTACCTTTCATCATGCAAAGATTAAACCTAATATGCAGTTGCAAACAAATACATGAAGTCTGCTGGCCACTGTACCCAAAGCAAATGACTACAGTGTCGCTGCAGCTGATACCAGCTGAGAATAGAGCCACAACTGATTTTAGGGTTTCTGTCAGCCGACAGGAGCCACCCTTAGCCCCAATGTCATGGAGCTGTTCTGCTTTCTTAAAAGGAAAAAAAAAAAAAAAAAA
>VZSG01000145.1:1554442-1580493 GCA_013398315.1 Nothoprocta pentlandii | reverse complement strand
CAGTTCACGGGGTGGTTGGTGCAGCCCCTGTCCCGGTGCAGCCCCCAGCCCTTCGCAGTAGATTATGGGGTGGTCAGTTGAGCCCCTGTGCAGCGCAGTAAGCGATGGGGTGGTCAGTGCAGTCCTGTCCCATTGCAACAGGTTGTGGGGCATTCGGTGCAGCCCTTGTCCCATTGCAACAGGTCACGGGTTATGGGTTATAGGAGAGTTAGTGCAGCCCCCATCCCGTTGCAGTCCCCATCCCATTGCAGCAGGTCACGGAGTGGTCAGTGCAGTGCACGCTGCCCAGCGCAGCAGGTTGTGGGGTGGTCAGTGCAGCCCCCAAGCTGTGCACTGGGGCGTAGAGTGGTCAGTGCAACTGCTACCCCGTGCAGCAGGTGATTGTTACAGCTCCTGCTCCGTGTAGCAGGATTTGGGGGATTGTGGGGAACTGGGCTGGCCAGGGGTGCTCAGTGCAAATCCACCACATGCAGCAGGATATGGGAGAGCAGCTCTGGACTGAGCTGATGAGGGTGCTCAGTCCAGCACACCCTGGAGATCACGTTTCTTCACCCAAACTGCCCAGGAAATGTCAGTGTACCCCCAAAACCCATTCAGCAAAGTGCCCGAGTTGCTTGGCCGAGCAGAGGAGGGGTGACGTGTTCCCCGCTGAGCGCAGGACTCCTGGGCCCCTGAGCTGAGCGCAAGCAGGGCGGTTCATGGCAGCGCTGGCGTCTCCCTCCGGCCAGGAGGTAGTTAAAGGCAGCCCAGCCTGCGTGCAGTTCGTGACACCCTGGGAATGCGTGTGCTGGCAGCGCTGGGATCCGCCAGCCTTTGGGCCTTGGCGAGCCAGGAGCGGGCGGAGGGAGGTGAAAACCCCAGCCTGAAAGGTGTTTTTGTGAGCAGCTGCCTCCAAAACCTGCACTTTATCCGAGCGCACCCCTGTTGCCTGCCAAGCAGTGATTTTGAGATGTTGGAGCACAGGAATTTTTATTTATTTTTTCAAAATTTTCAACCAAACATTTCTAACATACACTGCCACTCTGCCAAGCCAGGTTTGCGCAGTTCCAAATGCCAGCCTGGACACTGTTGGGTTTGAGAGCCTGATTTGGTGCGCTGGAACGTGTCCTGTGGTTCTCTTGCAATGTCTGTAAAATGGTTGTTTGCAGCCTGTTTTACGGGAAAAGCGAAGAAATTCAGTGGCTTGGCTGAGGTTGCATGGAATAGAATGAGTGAAGCCAAGAATTGAACTTTCTTCCTGCTTTAATATTCCTGAGAACATTAGCTAATGTAGACATTAACAAAAATATCAGTCAGTAACACAGGCTGAAACCTGTTAGCAATGCCCACATGTGCTCTGCTTGCTCCTGTGGTCATCTCTGTCTCTTTCTTTTCCAGTTCTCAGTCCTTGCTTTTTATCCTCAAACGATGCTTGTGATTCTATGATTTGTATCTTAATTCAGCTACTGCTGACTCCCTATCGTGAGGCCATGGGAGCTCTTAACTGGCATCCCCCCGGCCCCCCCAAAAAAGCCAGTCCCAGATCTGTGCAACATATGGCTGCACACGCTATTGGGCTATTACAGGCAGCTCTTGCATAAAAAAAAAAAAAAAAAAATTTTCAAAGCAAATTAATTCTGTAGAGTTTAGGAACAGAAGAGGGAAATGCAAAGTAAATGGAATGTGATTATATAGTGTTTGAGCCTGGCTCGAACAGCGGGGTTGATGGAAAACTTAATTCTGAAGAAGAGTTAAGAGTGTTTCTCCAGGGAAAATAAGAGCTTCTGGACCATTGCTTGGACCATGAGTCACTGTGCACACGCATTAGAAGCTGCGCTAGAAGTGAATGTCCCTACTGTTTTTGTTGGTTTTATTTTGTTTTTCTCCGATCCTGCCTTCTATCTGTAGGAGCCCTGTGTGTTTTTAACATGTCGGATGAATGTGTGCAGCCTGGTTGAAATGGAAAATCTAGCTGGAGTCGAGCTAATACTCTATCCTAGATCATATTTTACTAAATACCCTTTGATTAAAAGAAAATTTAGCTGCATTTAGCAGTGAAGGAGCTAAGAAGCTGGCGGATTTCCCTGGCTGCCTAATCATTCCCTGCACCTTGTCATCCTGGCGCTCTCACCTCATAATCAGGGCTCACACAACACAAACAAGTTGTGATTTGCCAAGTAATTAGTAAGTGCAGCTTCTCCGAAGTAGCCCTATGCTCATTAATAGCCAGGGGATTCTGTGTTTAAATCGTGGAGTATTTCTCAAAATCAGGAGTTTTTAGCTTCAGCTGCAGGACTGTGGAAGATGGGTGATCAAGGAGGGAGTGATAAGATTTCTGCAGCAATGTTGGGTGCGTTTCCACTTCATTCTGCCCCTGCTTTTTGCTGCGCTTGTTTTTTCCTGTAAACAGACTCCAGTCTCTATCCCCGTGGGTCTTGAGTGAGCATTGACTTAGAGACTTGGGTTTACGCCTGCAGATTTGTCTCTTGCAGTGCAGTGCACTGCCTAGAGAGCTCTTAGGAGCCTTTTCCTCCCTTGATACGTATATTCGAAACTAAAAAGTTGTACAGTAAGCTTTTGTGTGAAGGAAAAACATGGAGTTCCTGGCCCAGGTCTGTCATCCTGCAGCTGTGACAGCTTAGCCTGTTAGAGGCTTGTAAATCACTCAAAGATTCAAGGTGACTGGATAACATGGATTAGGGAAGCCTGGGAACCTGGAAAAATATCTTTTTATTGTACTGGGAAGTCTCTCCTTCCTGTCTCTAACCTGCATGCCTGTGCTACCCTGGGATCCGAGCAACTCCTGCCCAGTGTGTTTATTTTTGCATTCCTGCCTGGTGGGAGACAGCCACTGTCCCCAGATGAGGGATGGGCAAACCAAAGCTCCTTGTGTCTGCAGCAGAGGAAAGGCTGAGTGTGAGTGTCCCTTGACACAAGCTGACTTACAGGCCGTAGCACCGACTTTCTGGTTTTAGGGGAAAAAAAAAAAGGTGGAGGCAAGTAAATTTGGGGAAATGAGAAATTACTCATTTCCTTTATGCTCAGTAGCTGAAGTACTGTGGGCTCATAGCGCATGAAGTGCTTGTGGGTTGTGCTGGTAGTGCATGTTCTTATTTTGTTCCAAGGGCATCAACAACCTGGCAGAGTCTGTGTGTGTCACACTGAGCTGGAAATGCCTCTGGCAAAGGCTGCACAATTAGCTTAAGCTGTTGCTCCCTTGTAATAGGCGCTCCTGATTAAACAACGCTTGTTTCTCTCCCTCCAGACATGCTGTGTGTATATTCTACCTAGTCCTCCGTGCCCTGGACACCATAGAGGATGACATGACCATCAGCTTGAACGTCAAGGTCCCGATGCTGCATGAGTTTCACTCCTATCTCTACCAACCGGAGTGGAAATACATGGAGAGCAAGGAGAAGGACCGGCAGGTGCTTGAGGACTTCCCAACGGTGAGGCATCCTGAGTTTGAAGGCTTCTTGAGCCTTTTTAGTCCTTGATGACCCTGTAGCTCTTCAGAAGAAGAAGGAAAGAGGAGAAATGGGTGACAGAGCTCGTGTAGTTGTTAAATGTTAGGGTTTGCCCTCCCTATATGAGGCAGAGATACCTGGTTCTCTGCAAGTGCTAACTCTAGAAATAGCATTTTCTCTCTGCTGCTGGTAGGCTCATTGCAGAAAACAATTTGTCTTGTTTCCCAATGCTGTAGAATCTATGTTTTTTTCATGAGCTTGTTATCTTGTTACCCATAACAGATGAGGAGATGAGGAAAGATTGTTTGGCATCCAGCTGCAAGGGGAAGCAGTGTTTACAGTGGTCCTGCAGATTCTGCTCTTGATTTGTGTGAATCTGGAGGTCCTCTGGTGTAGCCTATCAAATAAAAGAACTACATCCCTGTTCATAAACATAAAGGACCATTCCGTTTAGCACAGAGAACCTACCTCTCTTCTGGCAAACTAAACAGTGTCGAGGTCCCTTTGCTGACCTTAAGTCCAGCTGGCACAGTCTGGTTGTGTTCAGACTGTTAAACTCTCTTAGCTTCCAGAACAGCGTGACTGCATCCCAAACTATCCTTGGCAAATGCCTGCTAGCCCATGCTAATCCCTAAAGTCTGGGGTCAGTTCTAGCAGACCTGAGTCAAAAGCACATCAGAGGCTCCACTAACAACATTAACTCTGCAAGTGATGAAGCCTCTGCTCTCTAATTACTTAATTTACTTGTCAAGATGGAGCTGTAGGGTTGTGGACCTGAGTTGCATGGGCTCCTGCTGGATTTCAGTAAAAACAGCATGATGAGAGTCTTGCTGCCCTGAGATCCAGCATATTCCAGCACTGCTGAGTTTCTGCAGGTGTGTTGTACCCACAGAGTGGAAAGAAAGTGGCCTGGGCAGTCCTTCTGGAGGAGAACAACCAAGTTGGCAGTCAAAACTATAGATGTTGTGGCTGAAAGACAAGGTTACGCTCTATCAGGTGGAAATTGATACCTGTTTTTAATGAGGGCACAGAGGCAGTTTTGCTGTGGCTCATGGTAATCAAGAACAGCCATTTTAAAAAAAAAACTGTTTAAGAAGCAGTGCGATTATCATGAGAAGTACTTCTGAGGAAGTTCTGTTTTGATCAACTTTTGGCCCTTTTCAATTCAGCCCACCCTTACCAAGCTTTCTCTAGTGAGAAGGGGACAGTTATTTTAAAGATACAGGTGTGCTGGAAGCTTGATTCCTGGATTATCTGGACATCAAGGACTGAGATTTTCCTTCAGATATGCTGTGCTCCGAAAGTGAAGGAATCTGGGAATCTCTGCAATGTGGAGCTGCAATTTCAGCCCTGTCTGGGAGGGGTGTGTGTTACAGGAGATTGCTGTGTCAGGGGATTCTCAATTTATAGCAACAGAGATACAGTAGGCTGGCCAATCATTTGTTATTTCAGGAGAGCTGAAATAACAGCTTTCTATTGGGAAGGCATTTAGAGAACTTCATTGTTGTCTCCTGGTTTGTATGTGTTACCAGCTCTGACAGTCTGAGTTCCTGTTGAGGTTTGATTTTAATACTGTTTGGTAGACGTGTGTTCACAGTTGGTGCTTTAGTCGGCTCAATGGATCCAAGCCATTGAGACTGAAGGAGATTCAGTGTTTTCATTTTACAGGCATGAAGACTGAAACACAGGACACGCCAGCAGTGATGGATGGGGTTAGCAGTGGTGTTCGTGTCTCACCTGGAGTCATTCAGATTGCCCCTGTTCTCACACATGCACCATAGGCTGTCTATTGTTACCCACTGGTGGAAAAGAGAGTTCAGGAGATGAAGGCACAGTGAAACCTGGTGACACTGCAGTTCCAGGAGCGAGGAGGATATACTTTTTACTTAGTTTGAGGGCAGCTGAGTCACTGAAACTATTACTGGAACTGCAGAAGAGGAGTCTTCTCCGTCCTCTGTAGTTTGATGCCTTCTCTATTGCACGAAGGGCATCTTTGTGCCTTGGAAGAGCCAGAGCTGGAAAAGACTAGGGAGAAGGGAGCACCAGAAGCCTTGGCTTTTTTTTCCAGTGGTTGGTTTGATGGGACGTGCTCATAAATGACAAAAAAACCTCTGTGCACCGAGTGTAACTAGTTTTGTTCTTCAACTCCCACATGATACCAGTCCAAGGCCATGGAGTCTTACCAAAGATACTGCCATGTCTGATCTACTGCCAAAGATGATACTGGTTAGATTCAGAACATAACGAGCCGGTAGTTAAGGGCCTTGAAATTGGTCTATTTGTGGGAGTTGTCCTAGATCTCCAGCCAGAGTGGGATAAGAGCCTGGTAAACAGTATTCTGGTTTGTTAATAAGTGTTGAATTCTGCCTTTCCTCCTGACACTTGTCTTTGTTCTCTCTCGGTGGTTTGTGCTGCAGATTTCCTCGGAGTTCCGGAGCTTGTCAAAGGTGTATCAGGAGGTGATTTCAGATATTTGTCACAAGATGGGTGTCGGGATGGCAGAGTTCTTGGAGAAGAAGGTGGACTCTCAGAACGAGTGGGATAAGGTAAGTCAGTCTGTGCACGAAGCAGAGAGAATGTGAAGGTGACAGTAGCGTTGTGGAAGCCTACAGGTTTGCATGCACATCTTCTCTTCCCATGGTGAGCTGTTCCTTAATCTAGAACAGCTGTGACTCAAAGCAGGCATGGAAGAGGCAGACTTCACTGGTAGCTTTGCAGCAGGAGGGAATTTGATCTTGTCACAGAACAGGCTGGAGAGGTAGCATCATCATGAATGAAGAAACAGCAGGAAACTCCAAGAGATTAAGTCTCAGGAAACATTGAGGAGTGGGGTTGGCTCCAGGCAGGGTGGAGATGCCTCCTGCAGCAGAGAATTTACATCCAGGAGCCTGGAACCTGATGTTTTTCAGGCCCATGCTTTCTCTCGGGCAAAAGATGGCAGTGCCTGGCAGAGTATTCCTCTGGGAACTTTGCCTGAGGGAGGCTTGAAAAGGCTCTGAGAAACTGCAGCTGCTAGTCCTGTGGCTGCCACAGTGATCATATGGATTATTGCTAGGACCTCTTCTGGCCCTGGGACTTGTTAAAGAAGGTTGCAGATGTTCCTGCATGCCTCAAGCCTTGCTGGTCCAGCCACTCATTGAAGTGTAGTCCTCCCTCTGTGCATTTTGAAGTCACCCACTAGCACCTATTCTGGGTGACCTGTCATTTTAGCAGCCCTTGAGCCTTGAAAGTTTAGATACGGCAAGGAGGACCATGAAAACTTGCATAAATCACACATGAAATTACACCTGGCTGTTAATTTCATAACAGATCTGTAGTAAACAAAGTCCTTCTTTGTAATTGGTTATTTTGCATTGTTTTTCTTCTCTTGATGCCTCACAGTATTGTCACTACGTTGCTGGGCTGGTGGGAATAGGTCTCTCCCGTCTCTTCTCTGCATCAGAGCTAGAAGACCCTATTGTTGGACAAGACACAGACCTGGCAAATTCCATGGGCCTGTTCCTGCAAAAGACCAACATAATCCGTGACTATTTGGAGGATCAGTTGGAGGGAAGAGAATTCTGGCCCAGAGAGGTAAGGAACAACACTGCTTTTGGACAAGCATATCAGCTGTGCCTCCTAAGAGAATGTTTGGACTGTGCTAAGAGCAGTGTACAAAGACTGAAGATACTGTTGTTGCTCAAATAGTTAATTGCAACATCCTCTTATTAGAGTTCCTCTTAGAATTTCCTCTGGAAAAAAAACTGACTGGGGATTCCACAGCTTTTGTGAGTTTGCTCACGTGCCTTGGCAGCCTTTGTACTTCTATCTGAGGTCTCTCAAAGATATAGCTAACCAACCAGGCTGTGCTTTCCAGGGCACCTGGCTCACAGAAGTGTATTACAGGGTACATAGCACAACGTGCACAGCTACAACTGTGGCTTCTGCCACGTTCCTTTAAGTCAAAGTTAACAGGAGAAGTTTGACTGCCTTGTTTAACTAAGACTGTACATGACAAACTGTGACAGGCCTGTGCAGCTCCTTGATAGCAGGAGTTCTTCAAATGACAACTGACTAGCAGTTCTCCATCTATCCAGGTACATATAGATGCAAGTGTGATGATGAGTTGATGCCCCACGCTTCGAAGAACTTGCTGAACAGCTCGTTTCCCCTCTGTTAAGCTAGCTCTAGGAATGAGGGAGAGCAAGACTGAGGGACATCAAGACTGAGGGACGTCTCGGGAGGTTACCTACCTGTTCCCCAAAACAGCGTCAGCTTTGCCCATGCCTGGCTGTTCTGAAAGCCCTACAAGGGCAGCGGTTCTTTCCTTCTGTACACGGTGTATCACAGGACTGACCTGTCTCATAAAGCATTTCCTATGTGCAGCCTAATATGTGAACTGTCTTTTCTGTGCTCTACCTAGACAACATGTGAAGAGGAGTTGGTTGCTTTTTCTTTACTGTTTCTGTACGTGAAGGCCACTGTCATGTCTCCAGAGACCTTCTTTCTTTAGCCTAATAAGCCATAATTCTTTTGTAGATCTCTGGTTCTTTTTGGCATCTTTGACCTCAAACTGTGCTGTTGTGTGTCCTGTAGCATGATTGTACCTTCCAACTTGTGAATCTTTGGCAGGTTTGGAGCAGATATGCCAAGAAGCTGTCGGATCTTGCCAAACCAGAGAACATAGATATGGCTGTGCAGTGTCTGAATGAGCTGATCACCAACGCTCTCCACCACGTCCCTGATGTTCTAACATACTTATCTCGCCTGAAAAACCAAAGTGTCTTCAACTTCTGTGCTATCCCTCAAGTAAGTTCATGCTTTCAGGTGGCTTAATGGGTTCAATTCATTCTCTGCAGCAGGGCTGCAGGCAGCTGTGGTGAAGGAGTATGTGTCATATCAGTATTAGCCTGTTTATTCTCCTCTTCTTCAGTCTCTCTTTGCCTTCAGTTCATGCTGAAGGTGAGATCTTGGTGCCACTCCAATATTGCCTTTGATTTCAGCAGGACCTAGGTTATTTCCTTGGCAAGTTCCTAGCAGAGTAGTGAAGTCTCTTCTTTTTGTTTTCCGTAGGTGATGGCTATTGCCACCCTGGCTGCCTGTTACAACAACAAGCAGGTGTTCAGGGGCGTAGTAAAGATCCGGAAGGGACAAGCTGTCACTCTCATGATGGATGCCACAAACATACAGGCTGTCAAAACCATCATGTACCAGTATGTGGAAGAGGTAGGTTGAGTAGTTGGTTTTGAACAACCTTCTTGGGTTGTTGGGTAGCTTGGGGCCATGGAGGACATCTCCCGTCGTGGGGTGCCCTCAAGAGGCTGTCTGGCTTAATGCAATTCTCAAGGGAAATGGGAAAATGCCCTTCACAGAATGGTTAAGGTTGGAACGGACCTCTAGAGATCATCTAGTCCAACCCCCTGATCCAGCAGGGACACCCAGAGCATGTGGCACAGGGTGGCATCCAGGCAGGGTTGGAAAATCTCCAGAGAAGGAGATTCCACAGCCTCCCTGGGCAGCCTGTTCCAGGGCTCTGTCATACAGCAAACAAATTCTTCCTCCCATGGGGATGGAACTGCCTGGGTTTCAACTTGCACCCATTACCCCTTGTCCTATCACTGGTCACCACTGAGAAGAGTTTGACCCCTTCCTTCTTACATGCTCCCCTCAGGTATTTTACATGTTGATAAGATCCTCTGAACCTTCTCTAGGGAAAACAGCCCCAGCTCACTCATTTTTTTCTTGTACAGTAGATGGTCCAGTCCCTTAATGACCTTTGTTGCTTTATGCTGGACCCTCTCTAGGAGCTCCACGCCCCTCTTATACTGGGGAGCTTAGAACTGCACCCAGTGCTCCAGGTATGGCCTCACCAGAGCTGAGTAGAGGGGCAGAATCATCTCCCTTGACCTGCTGGTAACGTCCTCCTGATGCAGCCAGGATCCCATTGGCCTTCTTGGCCACAAGGACACTGCCGACTCATGGTTAACTTGGTGTCAACCAGGACTCCCAGGTCTCTCTCTGTGGAGCTGCTCTCCAGCAGGTCAACCCCTAATCTGTGCTGGTTATTCCTGCTCAGGTGCAGGCATCCCAACATCTGTCAGCTGGATCTCCCTTCACCTGCAGGTTTCTGGCACTCCCATTGCTCTTGAGGAAACAGTGCTCCAGCATCTCCTCATCCACACAGTGATTCCATTCCCCTCCTGAACTCCACATCTAAGCCATTGTTCCCCTTTCCCTCCCGCCAGATCTACCAGAAGATCCCGAGCGCGGACCCTTCGTGCAACAAGACGCAGCAGATCGTGGCCTCCATCCGGGCGCAGAGCCTGCCCCACGGCCCCTTGGCCTCGCGGCACCACTACTCGCCCATCTACGTGTCGTGCGCGATGCTCCTGGCCGCGCTCAGCTGGCAGTACCTGACCACCGTCTCCAAGGCGGCCGAGGACTTGGTCCAGACGGGCGAGAACTGAGCGTGCTGCCGCCACGGACGGTTGGTTGGTGGAGCGCAGGGAGGAGGATGCTCCCCTTCCCGGGGGACTGGCTGAGCAGCGGGGTCCCTGCGGGCCCCTGTTGCTGCTGAGAGGAGGGGACGCCGGTGGTGCTGCAGCCCCGGGTGACACTGGGGCACTGCCAGGCTCTGCTCCTTGCCTCCCTTTACTGTCTGGTTGGATGGCTACAAATGCCAACTGGAGTCTTACTGTTTGAGGTGGATTTTTTTTCTTTTCCCCCTCCTCTCCCCTTGGACAACTTACCCACATTTTTGGTTAGGAGGGTTTTAAGTAGAAGCTCCAGCTGCCTCTTTTTCCTTGCTTGGGATTTGACACCTCTGCTGTTCAGAGCAATGTGTTAACAGCCTTGTTTTCTTTCCTCCCCTTCCCTTGCAGCCTCTTCCCTCTTGTCTCCGGTGTGTGCCCTGCAGGGGAGGGACACGGAAGGCTCTGGCATCAGCCAGGAAATTAATGTTTCCTTATGCAAGGGAAAGTGCTGGCTGTTTTTACAGTCCTGCAGTTGGAAAAGGAGGAGAGACAAATACTTTTATTTCTGTTCTTGAGCTGCAGGAGGCTGGAAAAAGAAGAGCCTTGAAGGTGCAGTGACTCTGTCCACTTCTCAACATGCTCCTGAGGGAGAGACTGCTATTCCAGCTCTTGCTTGCTGAGGTTTGGGCAAGGAGGGAAAGGGGGGTCCTGGGGGGTTCCAGGCACACTAGAGCAGGGAGGTGCCACCCTTACCCTCACAGCAGAGCCAGGTGCCTCTGCAAAGTGGAGGGATGTGGATGCACACCAGGCTCTTCTGCAATGGAAAGCAGGGAAGTGTTCAGGGGTCCTCATGCCCCTGGCTGCACTAGAACCCAGCTACAGGCCAAGGAGGGCTGGAGATGCCAGGGGGAGCTGGGGCAGGTTCCCTGGTTTGCTTGGCTTCCAGCTTGTGCTGCTTGGGGAGGGTCTGATACATAAAACTGGAAGAGCGTTCCCCTGCTTTTTGAGAGAGATGAGGCTCATTTTACATCAAGCAGTCCCTATTCCTTTCAAGAATAGCACATGAAGGAATAAACACCTCCTTAAAGGGAAGTTTTCTTTTTTTTTTTGAAAGATGTTGGTGTTCTCCCTTCTGCTGCTGCCCTGTGTGTACAGGATGCGGCCTGGGGCAGGGTGGAGTGCAGCCTCACACTGAGGCTAACTGGCCTTTACAAGGCTGAGTGCCCCAGGAGCAGACTCTTACTTAAAAGGTGGGGAATCCACTAGTACCAGTGTAGATAGTTCTAAGTTCTTGTTTTGTTCAAGGAAGAAAAAATTGCAGTAGCTCTTTGTGCAGCTTCCTGTCTTGTTAAAATTAAAGTTTTCTTGAAAAAAGTGTAAAGCCTTGAGGGTTTTTTTTCCTTCCTCAAATGCATAGGGCAGAGAGAACTTTTAAGAGGATGCACAACCTGCAGAGAGAGCAGCCACAGTCCTGACTTCATCCTTGCCTCTGGTAAAGCACCTTCTACCTCAGCCCCAGAGTCAGTACAAGCCCAAAGCAGGGACTGCGCATACCTCCTTCACAATAACCCTATCACTATTGTCAAGAGGACAGGACTGAGACTAGCTGCAGTTGCATGCAGAGAAGGTCTCACCTGGCTTCCAAAAGAGGCAAAGCCCAAAACTAATCTGAGGTAGGTTTTGGACTCAAAAGAAGCTCCCAGAAATGCACAGAGCATATCAGCTGGTATGAAGGCGACAGAACCCTGGAAGAAGCTGCCCAGAGAGATGGGAAGTCTCTGGAGATCTTCAGAACCCATGTAGATGATTTGTAGAGGTCCCTTCCAACCTCAATCATTCTGTGATTGCTTACTCACCCGACCTCTCATCAGAAACACAAAGCACCACAACCAACCCCTCGGTTTTCATTTGCCCCTATTCCCAAGGGCCAGGACACCAGTTAGTGGAGAAATCCTTTATTGGCACAGTTGTTCCATTCACATACAGCAAAGCTCTGCCTCACTGCTGCTCGAGGAAGCAGAGGTCAGGGGCTATTTATACAGTGAAAGGGAGGGCCTGCTTTACCCATTCCAGGCTTGCTGCAGCATACCTTGTGCATAAAAGCTATTGTGCTGTATTAGTGTTGGCAAATCACAAGATTCCTCCTACCCAGCTACTAAACCTCCCCCCCAGTAACAAAAATAATTTTCCTTAATGCCCACAGCTTTAAAAACAAACAAAAAAAAGCTTTAGTTTTGTACATGGCAGCAAGATGCCTCTAAGCTTCTGCAGGACCACCCAAGCTAGGTTTATAGAGCATCCCTCTTCAACTACCTCAGCATTTGCAGGTCCAGGACACCCCTCCACACTCCCTTCAGCTGCAGCAGCCTCCCACCACCATGACCCAAAGCACACCAAGCTGGACTGCATGGTACTGCTAGTCCTTCCCAGCACACATCCCAGTGCTGCAGGGCATTTGATCAAGGGCTCAGGGAGCTCTGGGCAGGCCCTTCCCCAAGCTGAAGAACCCCAGGCTACAGCAGTGGAAAAAAAATAGAAACAAGTGGTTTACAGAGCAGCTGAACAGAGCAGAGCAAGCAATTCACAAGGGACTTGTGGGGCTGGAGCTAAAGCTTCTCCTGCCTGTGACGGCAAGAAAGTCAGTTTGTCAGTAGTAGATGTAGGTTTAACCACTTATCAAGCTCTCCACATGCCCTGCCTGCTCAGGGCAGGCACCAAAGAGGTCCCTCCAGCCAGGAGCACACAAGCTGTGCCTGGAAGTTTCCCAAGGGGGTTTGGTCTCCACTGCCCTACTGCCAAGTCCCTACTCCCAGCACAGAAATGCTGCTCCCTCTGCTATAGTGGGCTGGATTCAAGAAATTCAAGCTAACCAAACACCGTGGCATGAAACATTGAACGCCTCTGAGCAGGGATGTCCCAATTCCACAAGCACCAGAAGCAAGGGGCCTGCAGAGAACAGCTCAAATATCAGTTGCCTCCAGCTCCACCATAATTAAAAAAAACAATAAAACAAAAAAGATAAAAGCTTTAATAAAGTTACCTCAACTATAGTCTCTTAGAATGGGGGCTCTGCACCCAACCTATCAGTTAAAAGCATCAGGGACTCAGGATTATTTGTGATTTGATCAAATCGACAGCAGTGCAAGAGGAACTTTACATCTTCTTCCAATACTGCATCGTACTGGGGATGCCAGCCACGATCTCCGACTCAATGCCACAGTGGTCCTCTCCCCGGAGGATTTTGAAGAAACCTGGAAGCACAGGAAGGACAACTTAGTCTCCTCACCACAGCTAGGGCCACATAAGGCTCAAAATCCCACATGTTTCCATAGAGGAGGTCATGCCCAGTGCCTCACCATTATCGCCCCAGTCGGTATTCCAGGAGTTGGCAGCCAGCCAGTAAGGAGTGCCGTTTTCTACCCCCCAGCCGAGGATCCGGATCGCGTGGCCTCCAACCTGCTCCCCAGACACGTGCTGGTACACCCCTGCAGGACAACACAAGACAGGAGCTCACCAGCCACCCCCGTCCTTCCACATACACTGCCAGCTTTTAGATGCTTGATACCAAAAACCCTAACAGAGCAACCAAGAGCCCTTTTTTTTGTTAAGCTTCTGATGCAAATGCATTTGAATTCATGAAGCTTTTGGAAGGAGAACTGTATGAGCCTTCTTGCACTTCCTTCACCCAATGCAGATGTGCCTAGGGCACAAGGGGTGAGGCCCAGTGTCAGCTCATCGTATCACATCCAGAGGCACCCAACAAGAAGCCCAAAGGCAGTACCTCAAGCAGCTCAGAACTGGGTTCAAGCCAGGGAAAATCATCTCCCAGGATTTTACTTGAAAATCCCTCCAGAGAACCTTGGCTTCATGCATGAATATTTTGGGAAAACTGACCACATTAAGCCTCAGGAAAAATACAGCAGAGAACAGGGCATGCGAGTTGTTTTGTGCTGATGCATCAGTACACGTCACTCACCGGACTTGTACATGAGGAAGTCCTCGTAGACAATAAAGGCTCCTTCCACTGGGCCATTCTTGTAGATCTCAGCCATGATCTCCTTCTCGCTATGAGGGACACCATAGGATGTGATGCCTAGGGAGGAAGAAATCCTATTGTTAGTGTGACACTGTCAGATCACCCAGATTTTGGGACAGCTACACTGTGACTGCTTAATGTGAGTGTGGAAGAAGGCTTCCAAGTCAAGAAGCCAAACAAGGAGTCAAACACAATTGCCCAAGATGCAAGGCAGGGAAGGTCTGCTCATCCCTTCTTCAAACGGAAGCATTGAGCACAACAGCCATATTTTATACCCAAATATCTGTTCCAGACACATTCAGCAGGGGAAGAAGTTATCCTTGTACATAACATCTCAAAAATGGAAGGTTATAAGTGACATTCATAAGAAACCCCTTCTGGGTGATGTGTTGCTTAAATGGGAAGTGAAGGACCAAACTTTCACTCTGAGGTTTCTTTTGCCCTTCCCTTTCACCACCTGACCAAGCCAGAGCACACAGTACATGCCCAAGCCTTCAGTAAAATCAAGAACTCCAGTAAGCAACCAAATCACCCATTTAACATCCCAGCCACCACCAAGGGGGAAAGGAGGAAAAAAGGTCAAGTCAGACCCCTACAAGACTCAAAACCATCTCCTTTGCGCACTGTCAGGGGAGCTCATGGAGTCACTTCTTCACATGCAACGTTGCAGCTATGAGATCTCACACCAGATGGGTGTTGGGGACTCATGAGTGATGGTGCCTGCTCCAGCTCCCAAGTCTGAGTACTCAGGCAGAGCATCAGAGCTTGAAGAAGGCATCAAAAGAGTTTCCCTTGTTAAAAGGTAAAGATGATGCATCTTCCCAGCCCATACTTGGCTTCAGAAACACTGGTCCTAAGGATGTGCTGGAGACAGAATTTGGCCATAAAACAGCTTGGGAAGAGGCCTGTCCTCAACTACCCTGACGACCTGCTAGGTCAGCTCTGGAGCTGCACTGCATGAGGAGCAGGGCTCTATCAGAAGCCACCTCCCTTACCGTAGTGCTTGTCCTCCTTGTAGGAAGGCGAGTAGCCTGGTTCGCAGCGCCGCTGGCACCTGGGGGTGTCCCCACCTTCCCCCGTGCATGGTGGCCGGGAGCCGTTGACGTGGTGCTCGCAAGGAGGGATGGAGTAGGGACGGCAGCCTGTTGAGAGCAAGGGTGTTAAGCCTCTCCTCAAACCCATGCCACCAGTGTCCCCAACAGCCATGCGAGGGCAGGGACCTGATTGTGCTGATAAAGGGGGCTGCCTTCAGGCTTCTTTCCACCAGCTCAGTCTTGACAATGCCACAAGAAAGATGGAAACATGGCCATGACACAAGGAGGCAGGGTGCTTTTTCTGAGCGCAATACAGTAGGAACATTCCTTCCCTCATTAACTTTTTTCCCCCTCTTTTGGCCCTTTCAATCATAGAAAGCAGGAGCTTTTGTAGAGCTGCGACTGCTGTGCTGCATTCCTGGATAAGTCAACTGCAATTAGGTGCTGCTCGGAACCTGTTGTCCCAGGTTCATCAGGAGGCTCCATGGGGACAGCAGCAGCTATGAAGATTCAAACCAGCACCCAGAAGAAAGGTGAAGGATACAGCTGAGCTGCAACCATCCAGAGATGCTCCTCTTTCCTTTTCCAAGGGGCACATGCTAGGACTTACCTACATGAGAGTCATAGAGACCTCCAGACACAAGGCCCCTCTCTGTCCAGTACCTCCATGCCCCAGAAGGATAACCACCATTGCACCTGCAGAAAAGCAGCAACTTTCTCAGCTCAGGCCTGCTCAGAGCCTTTTGGGGGAAAGATAGAGAAATGAGCCAGCTCCAGGTGGCTAAAGGGAAGCTTTCTCTAGCTGGGTCCTCCTTAAGTGCATATCCCCCTTTCCCAGGATTTCTACACCTTGACACATGAAGACGTGGAGTTCCAGGCAAGAAGACTCTAAAAGAGCATCCAAAACTCCAGATCCCAAAGCTACAGTGCCTCCTTTTCTAGGATCCTCCTCACGAGGTCCTTGAGCCTCTGTCCCCAGAAACAGCAGAAACCAAACAACAACCTGGAGCCTCAACCCAGCTCCCCAGTGGGGGGAACATTTGCACCTGAAGATCAAGACTTTGGGGCTACCAGAAGATCCCTTCTTTGGCTTGGGCTGCCACTAAAAGCAAGCATGAGAAAGCATCTCTATGTACTCGCTAAACCAGACATCATCATGCAGCTGCTGGGCAAAGGACAAGACCCAGTCAGATCCTTAGGCTGCACAGTAGGCTTTATGGTACCACCTAATTCCAGCATCTATCATTAGCCACTGATTGAGCTTCCTGCAAATTAGGGAGCACAGGACAAGCAAGTCAGGGCTGAAATAGCACTAGTGTCTTCAGCTCAAGCCCTATCTCCTCCCATCACCCTTTTAAAGGCATGGAGATCAGTAGTAGCTCACCCCATGCCACACTCAAAGCCACAGCATGACAGCAAGTCTTCTGCAGAGACCTCCACGTTCACCTTGGCGTTGGTATGAACACAGATTCTGTCTGAAATGGCTTCTACAGCACCAAAGGCCTGCAGAAAAAGGAAAGAGACAAAAACAAACCAAGAGCATCACATGCTGGTCACGGGAACAACAAAAACACACTCCTGTCCCATGGTCTGCAATGGCAGGAAGCAAGGTGAGCTGCTGTGCAGCAGAGCGAGGCCAGGGAACACCCACATGCAAGATGCTCAGACACTGCATCCAACCCCATCACTTGCACACCAAGGCTTTGAAGGTCAAGGCTGGAGCAGGACAGGCACTCCCTCCTGCAGAAGCATGTTGCATTGAAGCATCAGATCCAAGCCATGGTGGACAGCAGGGTTAGGAGCTCATAGACCCACAAGGAAACTTGTGCAGACAACAAAGCAGCAGCAGGGCCAATATCTGCTGCTGCATGCGCTGGAGGAAGTCTCACTTGGCCCACAGACTCTGGGGAGGTTCCAGGAGGAGGAGACATACAAGCAACAAACTTGGAGGAGACATACAAGCAACAGCAGCCAACAAAATGCTCTCACCCAGCAAGAGCCGCAGGAGCCCTGGTCTCTTATCTCGTTGATGGTTGGGCAGTTGGGCCACTGCTTCCGCGAGTCGAAGTTATCTGGCAGGTCTATATCTGCAGCAAAATCCACCCTGTGAGAAGAGGCAGGCTCGTTATAGGAAATGCAACAGATCTGGGTGCAGAGGTCTCTCCAAGCTCCCCTGAAGGTGACCGAGAGGACAAGTGCTCCTAGGCCAGAACACTTGGAACACTTGTTTGCTTAGCGAAGGAAAGTAAATACATCTGAAGCCCTCAGATGGGGTCAACAGCTCCCTGGTATTCTCCAGTTTGACAATTATGAGTTAGATGATTGCTCCAGCACCCCACAGGGCACAGCAGGGACACTTGCCACAAGTTTGTTCTTTGGGTCAACCTCTTCCTGCCACCAGGCTGTTTGCTACTACAACAGATGAAAAAGGGCTTTTCAGAAATTATCCTTTTTGGGGCAGGCTGAGCTCTGACAGCCTTTTGAAGCCCCAAGCTTGTCTGTGGGGTGGAATTTGCCTTGCTCACTCTTCCTCTCAGCTCTGGTAGCTTGAAAAACCAAGGATCTTGCACTGCCTTCACATAGAGGAGGTTTTGCAAATGAAGCACCCACCTCAGAGCACCCCTCTGCAGAAGAACCCTGCTCAGAGCCCATAGGGAAGGGCTCTCACGACCCCAGACTTGCACAGGAGCATCTGCACAAGCTTTTGTGGGGCCACCACCTTCCCTTCTCCGATCACTCACCTGGTGGGGAGCTTGGGCCCACCCAGGAAGGTGCCACAGAGCTTCTTCACGTAGCTCATGTCGGTATTGTGGAAGTTGTGCCCTGCCTGAGAAGAGACAGAGACTGAGCACCAATCTTCACAGCTACCTTCATCAGCCTCCACATCTCCCTCAAACCCTGCCTGTGTCTCATATTTGCTTTTAAAACCCAAGAGACAAGAGCCAAACCGCCAACAGTGATAGGGAAATACAGCTTTTTCCAGAAGGAGGACACTGTGGCCAAGAAGTCCAACTCCAGGCTGTGGCCACCCCAGTTACCAAGAAACTGCTCGCTTCCAGCCTCCTCCTTCCAGTTTCCTCTCTTATCATTACTCCTAGCCTACAAATTCATGAGTGCTCTGCTCCAAGGAGGAGGTGGAACAACCATCACTGCAGGAATCTTCTCATTGGAGAGGCTGGTTGGATGCAAGCACCATGAGGGGACATCACATCACAGCTGTCACTTCCTATGGGGAGCTGGTTCCACAAGCCATGCCAAAAGCCCCCTGCACTCACCTTCCAGGTGGTGTTGAGCTTGTTTATGTGGTTGACCAAGTCGTTGGAGAGGGGTGGGTAGTAGGGAATGCTCCGGGCATTGGCAAAGGCCACCAGGACACACAGCACAGACACGGACTGCCACATCTTGGCTTCAGATCGGGTCCTCCCACCTGCAAGGCAATTTCATTATCATTTGCCTGAACACCAGAGGGGAAAAAAACACCCCAAACCCAAGCCTAGATGCTCTACCATGAGCGGGATCCAACAGGGCTCGACAGGACTGCCAATAACTTCTTATCAGCAACACAGAGGAAGCTAAAACACAAGCCCACACAAAGTCCCCACCAATCTGATCTACCCAGATCAGGAGCCGTGCAAGAGTCTGCTAATACCTCCCTTCCTGCAGCTCAGAAGAAATCAGACAAGGCAGTGCTGTTTGGTTGAACGCCGCAAGATGAGTAGCAGCAGGAGAGTTGTTTTTGAAGCAGATGTGAGCATTTCAGCTTGGAGGGCCTTACACAAAGTGAAAGAGCTAAGGGAAACAATAAGGGTTTCCTTCCCTCCATGCCCCATCAGACCCATGCAGAGCTGCAGCCTTCATGGGCTTGGCAGCCCGCTGCCCTTGCACAGCATTTATCTTTGAGGAGATCCCTCCCAAATCACATTTATGGACTTGACAGACTCATTTTGGCCAGTCTACTACCATCAGGGACCCAAATCATGGTCACAACCCCAATGAAAGGGACTCCTGCTCACAGAGGGGATCCAAGTGCTACAAGAACAACCCATTGCTGCAGCTTATGCTCCCTTCCCATACAGGACTTTTCCACAAGGGAAGTTTGAAGCCACAGCACCTGACTCAGGGTGCCAGTAAAGTCCAAGACAAGGGAACAGAAACACAGGGGAAATCCAGGAGCACATTCAGGTCAGGCACAGGCCTCCCAACTCTCATACAGAAGCACAAGCACCACCACAGCATAGATATAGATTCAGTTTCAGAAACTGCACACCCCTCAGCTCAGCAAGACCTTTCGGTAACTAGATCCTCAAGTTTGAAGTGTGCTAAGAGGAGAATCTACAGGCTCCCCTCTAGGTCACCTTGCACCACCCCACCTCAGTTCAGCTCATGCATGCAGTAGAAAACTAGTCTAGATGGTGGTTTGGAGGAGAGGATCCATTTCTTCTTGCTTGGTTCTGCCCTATTTAACTTAGGTCACCCTACCCTTTACACACACCTGCAACCCAAACAGCAACTCTCATGTTTGTCCATGACTCTGCACCCAACTTGATCAGAAGTCCACACAGAATAGGAGTCAACCAGCAGACACTCTGGGGCACCCTCCTCCACCAAAGCCTCCCTGCTCACTTAAATGAAGCTCAACCAGCCCCAAACAAGCTTCCAGTCCAGCCAGCAACTCAAGACCTCAGAGAGTCAGCAGAGCCACTCAGGCCTTAATTCCTAGTTGTGTTGGTGAGTAATCACCTCCAAGGGGCCAGGCTTAAGCCCTTCTGGGCAAATACGCCTAAGCAGCTGGACAAAGAGCTGCTGCCAGCAGCTTTCTGCTCAGCCCAGTTCACCCAGGGGATGCAGGGGCACATGCATATTTCCATGCAGGCTGCCTCCTCCCACTCGCAGCCAAGTTTAGCCTTCCGAGATGAAAGCCTAGCAGGAGTGTCCTACTTTCTGCCAGCTACAAGCCCAGTGGGTTGCAGCTAACCGTACAAAAGGGCTTCCCCCACCGTTTACTTTCACGGGGCCTCTTTGTGCTCGCGGCAGGATGCTCAGCTCGAAAGCTGGTTGAGTTTCAGAAACTCTCAGTCTCACTTCTCTGTGGAAGTTTTTTTACATACATTTATTTACTTAGGAGTTTCTCACAGACAAGGGACTCTAGCACTGCCAGAGAGGTCTTCAAGCCTTCTTTTCTCACCACGCTTTTCCGCTTAGACAGCAAAAAGGGGGTTACACCAAGACAAACTAAGTATTTCTAAAGCTAGTGCCATTTTGACAACTACAGGAAGCCTACAGGCAACCAGACCAGCTCTAATGGTGCAAAACACCCTCTCTATCCTTTCCTCAGGATCCTTACTATCTTCCTATTTCTGCAGCATGCAGAATAGACCTGCATTGTGCCATAAGCACTGCAGGCGAGTCTCTGCAGATGGTTAAGTAAGGGAGACCACAAGTCTATGGGGCCTCACTGGGGAAGGGACACCTACTTTCTGTTACGTGGGTTTAAAAAAAAATGGGCCTGCCCCACCAGAGAGTCACAACACTCGAAATGAAGACCTATGCTGAAAACCCACAGGCTAATTTTACTACATTTAAATGCAACCTGAAAAGGAAGAACAAACTGAGCAGGCCACAGCTGATCTGGGTCCAGAGCATTTAAATCCCACCCCGGCACATTTGCTATCCTCCCCAGGCTCCAAGTGCCTGGGAAACACCAAAATTTGGTCAAATTCCACTGTATGCACAAGATGGGCTCCCACCACCACATCTTCAAGATCACAGTGCATCTGATCCTTCTGCAAGGTCCCTTGGTGCAACAGCCTGACCATGTCCATCAGGCCACATCTTCCTGCAATGGTCCTAGTGGGCAACCAGAGCCAAACCTCCACTACCAATGATACAGGGATCATAGCTCAGCTATTAGGCTTAAAAACTCCCTCTATGGTCTTTAGAGCCCCTCTATCCTTCCAGCAGCAAGGCTTCTATTTTCCGCAGCACAGCAGAGAGGCACTTTGGAGGCCTGAAAGCACTTGAAGCAGGTTTGTTTTCAGGAGGATGCTTGCAAATTTGATGATATTCCAAAAGGCTCTTTGCCGAGGGCTCCAGACCAGCAGCCTCAGAAGGGTTTTTGCATCCTCAGGTTACAAGATCACAGATCTGTCAGCTGCGAGCGCCAGTCAACCCAAGACCAAGCTGAAAGGGGATATCCTCTTTGCAACACTGTCAGCCCTGACCAGCACCTGCATTTTAGGCAGACTGACTGCTGCACTGGATTTAACCCAAAAAGCAACTCGCAGCCAGCAAAACCAGTGGGAGAACACAGCTACGGCTCCCAGTGCAACCCATTAGCTGGGAGCCAGCCAGCCAATTTCATAGAAAAGTCTCTGGCTAAATTCCCTCTGCCAGAAGGTTTGGGGAGGCTGACACTCCAAGCTCTTAGGTCACTGCCGGATTACATGGAATATCCCAAGTTTTAGGAGGAAAAGGAAGGGGAAACCCCTTTGAGCTCATGTGACTTGTTTCAGTGGTGGCAACACAGGGAGAAACAAGGACTCTGCTCATGGCAGGTCTATATATAGAGCAAGAATGGGACTTGCGGGACCAATTTCTGCAGACGACTGCAGGACGCTGAGTCAGATGCAGCTGGCCAGCCAGACCAGCCAACAGGCACCAAAAGGCAAAGCAGAAGTAAAAGCAGAGCTGCTGCCTTCTCTGATCATGCCCTTTCCCCACAGATAAGGCCAAGACGCTTTGCATGACACCTTTATCTTGCAAGTATTTCCCCACCATCACTATCTCTCCCACACATGCTGCTGCTCTGCAGGCAGTTACCACCCCATTTCCTTCCTAAAGCTTCATGGCAAATTTGAGAGACACCAAAGGAGCCCAGAGAGCAGTACAAAAACCAAGCCTGGGCAGAGACGTGCAGTGGAGGCAGCTAAAGCTCTTCTTTCAAGCAAGGGCTGGTTTCAGAGAGACTTATTACTAAAATCCCTTGTCCTCTGCCCCAGAGGGTCATCCTGTGTCTAAGCACAGGACACAGAGCCTTCAAATACAGGCTCTGCCCTCCAAGGAACCAAATGGATTCAATAACCTACTGCTGCAACACTTACCCATGCACTAGGACAGGTCACCTACACACGAGATCTCAGAATGCCAAATGCAGCAGATCCAGCCTAGATGCACATGACCCACAGCCTCATAGCCTGAGGATGACTCTGACAGAGGTCATCTCCACAAGCCTAATGGCCTCTTATCTCGAGGAGAGAATATGCCTGAACAGGCAGGAAAAAAAGAAGCTATCTGACTTCTTCATACAGAGTAACCTCATTTAAACCACATCTCCAGACTCCAGGGAGATGTCTGGAGCTTGTAGTCAACCCCCTAGAGCTGTTCCAGGTCTTCTTGGGTTGTGTACCTGGGAGATGAGAGTAAGTCCCCTGACAAGGGCTTTGGGATCCAAAGCATCTTAGTGCAGTCCCTTAGAGGGAAGGCAAAATAAAAATAAATAAATAAATAAAAATCACCTCCAGAAAGTGGCTACCCACAGCCAAGCACACAGCAGACTCAGGGCAAGACCCAGACTGCAGCAGCTGGATGTGATCCAGCCTTCTGGATGCAATCCAGCCTTCTGGATGCTCTTTAAGGGGAATTTTGGCCTTACAAGCAGAGCTCTCGAGCTGCTACCTAGGGAGACTGTTCTGCTGCAAGCCATTGAGAGCATGTGAGGAGACTGCACCCACAGTGAGATGGAGGCAGCTGGTGCAGCCACCCACCTGCAGTCCCTCTGCACCTCCCACTGCCATCTGCGATGGCGCAAGCCCAAGGGAAGGAGGAGACTGATCACCCATCACCATCCCTGGGTGATGTTGATGCTAGAGGCTGCTCCCTGCTCAGGGAGAGACCCAGATCAACCAGAGTAAACAGCAAGTCGGAGGGTCACGTTACCTTCTCCCACATTGCTGAGGCCATCAAAGGAGAGGCGCCTTTATCTCCAGATTGCAACAGGAGACCCCAAACTTCTGTGCAGTTCACAGCATCCCTAACTGAAGGGGACTACCAGAAGCATCTTCTGCAGCTTGCCCCAAAATAAGAGCACCTTCCCCACCTGACTAAGGATTTCTCTCCACTCCTTCCCCCATGCTCATTTTGTATGCAAAGGGACTAGTAAGAGCACAGCTCATATGACCAGCTTCAGGTAGGCCAGGCCACAAGTCACACCCAGAAGCAGTTCTCAGCTGATTTACATGCCTGGACCAAGCACCTCAGGGCACAGACAGAGACACTCAGCAACTATTTACCAGTCTGAGGACGATAAAAGCTGTCTCACCCTTGCAGCTATAGCTCATCATCCCTCCAGGGCTGTAGGCGCTCAGCAAAACCCAAGTCACAGGGCCTCCTCAAGCTGCAAAACCTCTTCCTCAAGAGGAGCTCTGCCCTTGGTTGAGGCCAACGCTGTCCCAGCTGGCAGTATTTATGCATGTCTCTGAGCCACAATAAAGCAAGTGTGTAAATAATGCAGCCCTGCTTGGCTTGATGTGCTGCCAGTTCAGGCTGGCGTCCCACTTGGGCTGCAAGGAACCTTTGCCCAGGTGACTTCACCAGCATCATGACTATCAAAGCTCAAAGCACTGTCCCTTCCCCCTCCTTTTTGCTTTAAAGATGCATGAGCCACTCCTCCCCACCCCCATCTCTCTTCATTTAAGCCAAGTCATTAGCACAGGCTGGATGGCCAACAACAACCATCAACAAAAGGAAACAAGAACACTGCAAACACACAAAAAACCCATGGGACAAGTTGCCATGGTCATTTATACCACTTGCCTTAACAGAAACTGCCACAATCCTCCCTAATGGAGCTGCGCTTTTTTTCTTCTTCGGAGAAGATTTTCATGGAGATTGATCCATAAACCAGTCTTGCACAAGACCTCAGCTGTTGCAACAGACTTCACAACAGAAATGTTTTGATTTGTAGCCCTGAGAAACACTCTCAGCTGTGCAAGCTGAAGGGAAGCACGGCGAGGAGGGGCATTTTGCTGCATCAGGGCACACACGACGCAGACCACTGCACGGGGAGGAATGAAGCAGCGTTTCCCAGAGCCATCTCCGAGCTGCAGCAGCGCCAGGAGCCGCAGGCATCACGGGATGCTCCCCAAAGCGCTGCGGCGGTGCCAGCCCCGGCTCCGCAGCGTCAGCTGACGAGCAGGCCTGTTTTCTCTCAGCCTTCATTAGGGAGACAACATTTCCTCTCTCCTCCCCCTGCTCCGCTTCCAGGAACTGGAGCTCTGGGAGCCTCCCCTGCAGCAAACCATCACGCAGAACCCCGCCAGCATCGGGGCAATGGCTAAAAAACACCCCGATCTGCACCAAACAGCCCGTGTCCCCGCAGCCCCGCTGCTCAACAACCTTCTCCGAGACATCGGGGCCGCTCGGAGCCCCCGCCACAGCCGGGACGATCGGGCAGCGGCCTCCGGGGAAAGAGGGCAGAAAAAGCCCTTCCAGGAGCCGGAGGCGCAGGAGGGACCTTATCCCAGTCCCCTCCCCGCACCCCCCGGGATCGGCGGGCGCAAAGCACCGCGCAGGGCCCCGGTAGAGCAAAGAAGCAGCGAAGGCCCCGGCCGCCCCCCCGGTCCTGCGCACAGAAAAGCACAGAAATAACGCACGCACAGAAATAAATGCACGCAAATAAACGCGATGCAGACACCGAGCACAAACCCACAGCCCTTACCTGCCCCCGTCGCGCGCCGCCCCTGCCCGCCGCGCTCCTTAAGCGCCGGCGCTGCGGGCCCGCCCCGACGTGAGTCACCGCGGCGCGCGGCTCCTGCGCCTGAGTCACCGCGCTCCGTCCCGCCCGTGTCCCGCCTCGTCCCGCCCCGTCCTGCCCCGTCCCGCCCGTGTCCCGCCTCGTCCCGCCCCGTCCTGCCCCGTCCCGTCTCTATCCCGCCTCCCGCTCCGTCCCGCTCTCCGTGTCCAACCCAGCTGCATCCCGTCTCCATCCCACCTGTACCTCGCTCACACCACACCTGCATCCCCGCTGCCTCCGTCTTCTCTCCCACCTCCTTCGTGCTTGCGTCCCACCGCCATCCTGCTTCCATCCTGAGTTCATCATACATGTTCACCTTGCTTCCATCGTGTTTGCATCCTGCCTCCTTCCCATCTTCACCCTGCTTCCATCCCACCTCCTTCCTACCTAACAGTGTCATCTCCGTCCCATCTTCACCCTGCTTCCATCCCACCTCCATCCTACCTAACAGTGTCATCTCCATCCCATCTTCACCCTGCTCCCATCCCACCTCCTTCCTACCTAACAGTGTCATCTCCGTCCCATATTCACCCTGCTTCCATCCTACCTCCATCCCACCTTAATCTTCCTTCCATCTTACCAGCATCCCATCTTCACCTTGCTCTTATCCTACCTCCATCCTACCTAACTACATCTCACCTCTATCCCACCTTCATCCTCCCATTCTACCTCCATTTGAATTCCATCCCATCTCACTTATATCCCACCTTCGTCCTGCTTCCATCTTACCTCCAGCCTAATTCCATCCCACCTTCACCTTGCTTCCATTCTACCACGTGTCCTAACTGTGTCCCACCTCCACTACGGTGCTATTTTGCATCCATACTGCGTCTCACAGCCACCAAGCCTCTATCCTGCTTCCATCCTCTCTGCTCCTCACCTGCATCCCACCTCCAACTCTTCCCTAACTGCATCACTCGCCTATGCCATTTCTTTCCCGCCTTCATCCTGCTACCATCTCACCTCCATCCTACCAACATCTGGTCTCCATCCCTCCTCCGTCCCGTCTGTGTTCCTTCTCCATCCCACCTTCACCCAACTAACATCCCACTAGCACCTGCCTGCACTCTCCTCTATCCTGCTAGGATCCTTGGAGCTTTTAGTCTGGAAAATCCATCTTTTTTTTTTTTAACCGCACATTTGCTAACTGACTTTCACCCCTCCATTTTGGCTGATTTTCATGGGAAGATCAAACTGCCCAGAAAATTCATCCAAGGAGAAAGTTTCATTTCCTGTTCTAAGCCATCAGGATAGGAAAATTTCTCTTATCAAGAAAGATCTTTGTTGTTGTTG
>VZSG01000145.1:1523341-1534800 GCA_013398315.1 Nothoprocta pentlandii | reverse complement strand
ATTTTATTTTATTTTATTTTATTTTATTTTATTTTATTTTATTTTATTTTATTTTATTTTATTTCTGTTTTTTTTTCTCTTTTTCTTTAGACCTCCCATCATGCAAGCAAGGGGCTGGATGAGAAGGTGATTTCCTGCTGTGATGTCTTCTGTAGACAGAGATAGAGACGGCAATGGATGGGCTGGAAGAGAACCTGCCCAGTTGCTCAGACAAGTGTAGGAGATCCCTCTCTATGGGTCTCCCGTGGGTCCTGGGCTACCTCTGCCAGACGTCTCATGTATCCCCATGCATCTCAAGAAGCTCCAAATGACTCTGAGCAGTCAAGTGGATCAAACCCCAAATGTCAGGCAGGATGGTCCACCTCACAAGGAAAGGTGGACTCAGAAAAAGTAGATAAAACCAACAGGTTTATTGGTGACGGACAAGCTGAACTGTGGACGTAGACACAGGAGGTGTCCAAAAGCCACTCCTATGTGCAGTCTTGGTTTCAGGCTGGTCTTGGTAGATGTTCCCACCTGGTGCATGGCCGTGTTTATCGGCAGCAGCGCAGGCGACCGTTGCTGCAGCTCCCAGCCCAGCGCTCCATATGGAAGCAGAGCCTCCGGCAGTGTCCGTGGTTGCTGCGGCACTGCTGGCTGTCCGAAAGGCCTCTAACTGTACAGGGAAAAGAGACAGGAGAGGTGGGAATCCACCCAGGGTGTCAGCACTGGCTGAGCACAGAAACAGTTTTCCACAGGGAAATTCAGTTGCCTTATGGTGAGAGGAGCATCTCCTCCCACCAAGCACTGGGAGCCTCTTAACGACTAGACTGAACGGGATGCCAGACTTTGGGGTGGCTGAGCCAGGTGAGGTGGATCCCTTGGGTAGCATCAAAAGTCAGGAAAGGATCTTTTTAGAGAGTTTCATTTACTTCTTTAATCCTCTTAATTTTAAGAGTTTGCTAAAAACTTATTTCTTTCTATAGGAATACCAAGCTCTGAGGTCTTGGGAAGATTCAAGGGCATATCAGCACCATCAATGGAGTGGGTAAACTCTTCTCTCTCCTACCTCCATCTCTGGGATTTGAGTTAACTAGATAGAACTAGGTAGCAAAACCTCCTTCTCCTGTTTGTCAGAATTGGTTTCCATTGTAGTCATGCTACCAAAGTGCTAACATCACCACAATAACCTTACAGCTGGATGACATCTAAATTCCCAATAGATATGCAGGCAGTGGCTGAAAAAGCCATGATAAATGTGACTTTTCTATTAAAAAGGAACCCTAGAAGACAGAAAACCAACCAACCACCACCAAAAAACCCTCAAAAAATGACAACCTAAAAGGCCTTCCTCCCACCTTGCACCAAAGCTCATTCCCTGTTATTGATATAACTTTGAATTAATCTTTTCTTGCTTTATACAAAGGATGAAGGTGTATTATTCTTCACCCAAACATCGTTTAAATTGTAGTCAGGCAAAGCTGTCATCCATTTGTGTCTTATTAATAGCTAGAGTCAGTTTAATTTTATTGTCTGCTAAGGTTAATTAGACTGATAGAGTTGAATTTTCCATTTGGCTTTGCAGCTCATTGGCAGTTTCTGTTCCTTGCAGTGTCCGCTTGTCTTGTGACATCTAGCAGCAGCTGATGTACAAAAAAATGCATCTGTTTCTTCCATAAAACACATACATAATGTTCCTAATATAAACCTCTTTCCTCATCAGGGTGGGACTGCCAGACAATATTGCACTGTTGCCCATGATGGTCCAAAAGCCTGTCCTCTAAATGTGGAGACTGCAAAGGTCTTTCAAATTGAGGGGGTTCTCCTCATTCTGCAGAGGAAGCGATGTGCATGCTGGTCTGGGTCTGAGCTTGGGCTCCTGGCTCAGACTGAGCATCTCTTTGTGGCTTTGGAGATGATGGAGAGGAGAGACCTACTGTCTGTGAGGCTGGAAAACCTCTTTTGGCAAAGGCTCTGCAATCAGGAACTCCATGGAGTCTGTGTTTCAAAAGATATTTGGTCCTTGGAAGCAAGGGTCAAGTTCTGACTTAGCTTGAGGGCCTTGTCTTGTCCCTTGCCTACCTCAAGGTGGGAACCTGTTTTATCTCTTTTCCCCAGAAGCCCCTGCAAGAATTTTATCCTTACCGGGAATATCCTGGAGGAGGAGCGTTACCATGATGGCAAAGAGCAGCTGGAGGATCCGCATGGTGGAAATTCCACCTGTGAGGAGGAGTGAGGAGCCGTGAAGAGGCGAGGAACAGAGAAATCCTGGATTTATAGCTCCAGAGGGTTGTGCAACGTTCCTGGAGTGGAGGGAACTTTGTCAATCTCAGATACATTTCAACATTCCAGCAAACAGTTGCGCTGGGACATTCATAGTCATAGATATGCTGCACTACAGGAAAAAAATAAAAAGAAAGAAAGAGAAAAGGAGGGAAAAAAAAGCTCAGGGTTTTGTCAACAAATTGCACTGAGCATTGGGGATTTTGCTACTGGCTGCTGCTGGATTCAGGACGTTGGGGCTGACACAGACTGGCTGTTCTTGTGCTTGCAGGCACGCACGCATGAATTTGGAGGATCAAAGTTTTTATTTCCAGTCCCTGTGTTTAGCCTTGAAAAGCTCAAGTATGAAAAAAATCCAGTCTCCTCTGCAGGACTCCCAAGCTTTACAAAGCAGGCTTAAAAATCATTAAAAAGCTGGCTTAAAAATCATTAAAAATCAAAACTCTGATTGTACTTCCCAACTTGTCTCTTGCCAAGAGATCATTTTCCAAGTTATTGTTTACAACTGTCAGGTGAAATGCAATTCAACACCTCTTTTGACACCGTGTTTATAAAGTAGGAAAGCTGGAATAATTTGAAGTAATTATCATGAGTAGGAGCTTTAGGAAAAAAGGAAAAAAAAGGTGGAGGAGATATTATTACAAATCTCCCGAGAAATCTGGCAAACTTTTTGGTTTGTATTAGTTCTCCAGTTCAGTTCTGGGAAAGGAGGAAAGGTGGGACCTGAGTTGCAATGCAGTAAAACCACACACAACAAATAGCAAACAGAAACCTCCCCCAAACTGCAACCAAAAGTGCAAGAAGGAAACAGAAATCTTCCAAACATTTTTTTTTACAGCAGCAAAGGGGGTCACCATGTCTTTAATTTTCCCACTGCAAGTCATCCTGATGGCTTTTTATTTGCAGGCTGGATCCCAGCCAGTAGTGAAAAAAGTAAAGCCACTGGCCTTCGGGCTGCTTGAACAGAACAAGGATCACCTTCATCAAACAGTGCAGATAAGGGGCTCTTTAGCAGCTGAACTTTGGATCTCAGGGCGAGGAACATGAAACAGGGTGTCATGCACATAGACAACACTCAACTTAGGGGAAGAAAATGGGGGTCTTAACCATATCTGTGGGAGAACTGGGTTCAGGGATGTTTGTAGAGGTTCTCCAGAGCTTGGGTTTTGTGTATGTAGGAGAACCACCTTGTGTGGTTGGCAGAAGACCACAAGCCAGCACGTCTTGATGAGGATCTGCATCTTCAATGTGAGAGATGATGTGGTGGGGGAGTTACCCAGCATGTTGGTTCTCATGGTGTTGTACCCAAGACATTGCCTGGTGGCTCAGCCGGTCCAGAACATGGGGACAGAGAACAGGAAAGAGCTTGCAATTCTGTCTTGAGCTACAGTCCTAGTAGGGAGGAATGTGCTATTGGGATCAATCAAATGAGTGTCCTGCTCCAACTGTGTGATCCACTGGGTCTGAGCACGTCTGTAAAGCCAGCTGGATATGCCCTAGAGACTAGATCCAGGGCCAGCATGCCAGGTGCTGCTGATGGGTGGCAAAAAGCCATGTTTTATCTTTTCCCAGAAGTCGGGGGCAGGAAGCTTCTGTCTCGTGGGCAATTGCTCTGAGTGCAGCTGGGCTTGCTCTTTCCTGTGCAATCCCCACACTGTGTTAACCCCAGCCTGTGGTGAGGTCCTGCATCGGGTGCGGTTGATCCTGCCCTTCCCGGCTCTCAACCTACCACCAGCTGGTTTCTTTCAGACCCCGCAGAGCTCAGAGGTTGATCTTTGCTCTCTGACTCACACCATAAGAACTCCTCCAAGGTGCTCTTGGGGGTTCCTGGAGGCTGCGGAGGAGTCCACGTCAATCCACATCCCACCCAACCTGCAGACTGAAATGGGAGCAGACGTCTCCACTAATTGATTTGGCTTTGGGTCAGGACCCAAGCAGCTGGATTTTTAAACTCAGGCTACTTGTCTCTGAACCTTACATTTATTCTCTTTGCAGCAAGGATGATCATAGGAGGAAACCATAGGGGCCAACCGTGCCGTGATTTGAGGGCATCCAGGAGCCCCCTTTCCAGCCACTTCTCAGCTCACCCACCAGCCCTGGCATCCTGACTCCTCATTTTCCCTGTTCCTTCCTACCAAATTCTTTAGATCTCCACAGCTCAACATAGGAAGAAGGACCCTGACCTTTGGGGAGTGCTGCCACCTTCCTGCTCTGCTCCAGGACAGCACACCTGGCTTGCAGTCAGTGTTTTCTTCTATGGGAAGGTCCCAGGCTCTCTTTTGCTTGTCTACTAAGTAAACCCTTCTAAATTTCCCTTCCGACTACTTGACCAGCCCAAAACCATTTACAAGTTTCACATAATATCACATGACATTTTCTTCTATACGGCGTGACTCTAAAATTTCTAAAAGTCTGTTCCCACTCCTCTTTATTTTTTTTCCCCAAAATGTTGTTCTTTGCCCCATGGCAAAAGGACACAGCACACAGCTCACCTCTTCCCTCCCAGCCTCCGTTTGCATGGCCATGTTCAGATGTCCATTACGAACAGTCTCTGGCATGTATCAGACTTCAAACTGTGCCAAAAAAAAAAAAAAAAAAGAATGTCTAGGAAATGGCTAGTCGCCCCAAATCTGTGCCAGGGATAGTGGTAGTAATTCAATAGCAAGGATGGGCACCTGCCAATATTTGAGCATGAGTCTCACAGTGTTTGATCTGTGCAGATGCAGCCTCTGGTTTCAGACCCATTTTAGCCTTCTGATGTCTCCTGCATCCAGGCATCACCCAGCCTGGATGATGGAAAGAACAGCCAAAGACAAAGACTGAATTCAACCCTCTTTCTCTTGAGTTGGTGGAATAGTCAACCAAGCATTTCCATTGCTTTGCACGGGTCTGCTGCAAATGTGAGGGACATCCTGAATGCAAGAGGTTTGTCCAAGGATACGAGAGCTCTGCTTCCCCGAAGAGGAGCCTGTCTGACCGTCATTCCAGGTCTGATCGCACAGCTCAGCTTACGTGCGTGTTTGTAGACCACAAGCAGAGGATTTCATTTTAGTCTGGCGGCCTCTGCCAAGCAAACACTGGCCTGTTGCCTGGGAACAGCAAACAAATTCCAGTGAGGGGGACATTCAGGTCTTGTTTTTATGAACGAATATCTCCAGTTATTCCCGAGGCTTGTGCTGATCAACAGACCAAACAGGAGGGCAGATCTCTAGCCTATCTGAATCCTTGGGCTGTCCCTGTAGCTATAGGAGCTGAAATGGCTGAAGATGCTCAAAATCTATCTCCCAAAATCCATGTCTGGATTTTTTTTTTATGTCTCCTTCAGAAACTGGTGTGGGTCATATTGAAGAGCCCCTATTTTTGTAGCTGCATGAGTTCTGTCAGCTAAAGCTAAGGGATGTCCCAAGTCTTCCCACTAGTGTCTTCTTCCTCATTTGCTTTTCCCCAACGAGGTCAAGAAAATCAGCCTAATCTCTTTTCAGAGCAGTCATCGGTCTGATTTATGTACAAATCAACCCAGATCACTTAAAGAATGATAGATTTCACCTTGTTATTTCTTCTGCTCTTCTGGCGTCCTCCTTAGTTTGCCTATTGTCAACCCTATTTCTACATGCAGTAATGTAGGGGTTGGTGTCAGGAGTGGTTCAGAGTAACTCCGCTGATGCCATGGGTCTTTACACTCATTGGAACGGTGCAGCACAGGCAGGATTGTTCTTCATGGAAGAAATTCCTGCAGCTGGAGCATAGGGTCATGCTGGAGATGCCCTTTACTGAGTACCTCTGATAAGAAATACTGTTTGTCTTCGGGATATAAGAGGTAGAAAATGGTGTTTGGGTCTGGTCCCATGAAATGAAGATGAACAGGTGAATAGATACGGTCTGAGTGGAAAAGAACATTCCCATAGCAAGAGGAGCTGAGTGCTTCCTTCTCTCCGGGGATACAGGATGCACCACCCTGAAGGTAACTGATTTTTCTCCATGCTGCTCCTGTCTTTATCTGGATTTCCTTGATTTCTATGGAAGCAGCATACTCTATCATATACTTAGACCCAAATGTCTTATACTGCTGTTATGCTATTGTTTCATTCAAGCAGCAGCAAGTGCTGATGTGGTGATGGGCTGACTTGCCCATAAAAGAGAGATTTTTATCTCTTCCATGAGGGAATAAACATGAACAAGTTTGGAGGGAGACAACCTGGGAACTTGGCAAGGGGAAATGAAGTGAAACCCGTCTGAGAGTTCAGAGATCTGCAGCAAACCATCTTTTATTATTATTATTATTTTTCAGCCAGGTCTCTAAGCAAGTGAATACATAGCCAGGGGAGTGTGTCAGAACTCAGCTGCCCAACAAGTTCAAGATATATAGAAGTCAGAAGGTCCAACACCTGGCAGAGATATTTAAAAGACAAGTGGCATGAGCTCATATGCTTCACTTTCTTAGGAAAGCAGGCTGTAAATGTGGTGGCTTATAGTCATCCAGATAAGAAGCGTGAATCATCATCTCTGTGGATGAATGTGACAAATAAAGTGATTTGGAAATTCTCCTTGATTTACATGCCTGTCTGCACTGAGTTCCTATATCAATGTGTGTTGGAGAGTTGGCCTGGAGTCCTTACAATATGGGGAGGAATTTGGCTCTGGGCTCAAGCCCATCTCTGCTTTCAGCTGCGGTTCCCAAGCCAACGGGGAGGTTTTTGCAATTAGGGCTCTCCTGTCAGCTCATCTAAGGGCAAAGGATCTCCAGTGAGGTGTTGGTATCTCCCTGTGTGTGCTCAAGTCCCACACTGTGCTCTGCGTGTGTTATAAAAACCCAAAAGAAAATAGCTGGGCTGCTCGTGGGCGGCCTCAGAATCACCCAGAGAATCAAGTTACTCAAGTGAGTTCATCTTCGAACCTCTCACCATGGGTCCTGACCCTAGTGAAGTCAATGGGAATTTTCCTGTTTGATTCACCAGAGAAAGAATTTTGCCTCCTAGGGAGGACTTTTCCCTGGCTCTGACCACGGAGTGAGCTAATTGGCATAATTCTCTCATTAGATCATTGTTTTCTTGCTTATACAGATGTGATTGCCCTGGAGAGAGGCTTTTTCTTGGGACATGGACACCAAGAACCAACTAGTAAGTGGTGCAGGGCCCTCAAGATGCTTCAGACTGAAAGGTTAAAGGAGGAAAAAGAAACACAGAAAGGCTGAGTGCATGGGGATACCAGTTGGGTTTAGGCTGAGACATCTCATAGGCAGAAAGTTACCGGATGCAAACATACTAATTGAATTGCACTTCTTGCCTGGTGATTTCAGAGAAAGGAGAAATATCAGAAATACAGTCCATGGATGAAGAGAGTGGGGAATATTTTGCACAGTCTTCAGATCCCTCCCCTAGCTTAAATCAAATAACGCTGGGTTCTTCCTTCTTCTCTCTATGCTGTGGAAGAATGAATTGGGGTCTTGCCTACTGGGCTTTGCATTGCCAGATGGAGCTGGGGAGTGTATGAGTAATCAACAGCACGTTCACCATTGCTATAACCCCTGCCCCTGGATAAGGTATGTGTGGGTAAGCCTGAAGGTATGTGTGTGGGAAATTTCTGCTTCCTCTCCACGTCTTAACCCTTTAGCCAGCCTTTCCCAGTGCCTACAAATACCTGGCACAGCCTGGGAATGAGAAACGTGGGTCACACTTGGCTTTATGTCAAAACAGACAGCTTTTGGACCAGGAATGATGGCAAAGAGGGCTGCTCCATTGCAGCGATTTTCCCTGGGAAGGGAAAAGGATCACCCTGTTGGCTTCTGGAAAACAGTGCATCCTATCACCAGCAATTTTTCTGAGAGCAAGCAGGAGTCACAGAAGGGCACTTGTTGTTCCATTGAACTTCAGGTTTATTGCTTTCAGGTAAGGAGAAAGGCAATTTCTCACCTGAGCATAACAGATACCTGGCAAATGTCAAAGGGAGCAATACATGAGTGAATGGAAGGCCCCAACTTCTTCCTGTTGCAGCATTTTCTAAAAAGTCACAGCAAAAGCAAAAGGCAACATGTTCAGAAGTCCGCTAGTCAATCCACAGCCTCTGACGACCAGATCAAAAGTTGTCCCAGGGGAGCAACGTTCACAGAAAGATGAAACGTTCCTTCCCAAGAGATAAAACTCAGTCACAGCCTGTTCCTTGTTAGTGGAGCAGTTTTGCAGTTTGCTCCTTGGGAAATTTTCATCTTTTTATAGGAGTCTGTGACAAAATTTTGCAGCACAGGATGATAGGTTCAAAGCAGAAACTAGCCAGATATTCACCAGCAGCGCAGTTTCCAACTCGACACAAGCCCCCTTCATGGTTACAGCTACCTGGTCCATAAGCATTTCCTGTACAAAGAAGCAGTAAACTTGTAGGTAAAATGCATGGGATTTTATTTAACACAAGAATGCCCCAATCTGTCAAGGCAAGACTAAGATCTATATTGAGCCTGGGTTTGCAAATCTCAAAGAGCATGCCCTTGTGTTTAAAGGACATTTTAAGCTATCTGTATGTGTTGCCCCTTCCCCTCACCTCACCCCAAAATAAATTAATTAATGAAAAAATCCTGGGGTTGGTTAAAGTCAACCTCACTTAGCATTTTGTCATATAATTTTTTTTTTCAGGGAATTGTCAAAGATCTTGCACTGGAGGTCGGTTCAATTGCTGTCACCCTACCGAGGAAACAATTGCAGTCTGAGAAAAGGAGGAAACACTTCTCCAAGGTGTCCAGAAATGGACACTAGAGCAGAAGTATAAAGCACATCCTCTAAGGTTTGCCCAAATAATCTGCCTAGAAAGACAGAGCAATGTCCCATTTTCAAAGCTATTTCCCTCCTCATTCCCCTAGGGATGGAATTACACATTTTGCCAAAGTGCCTGACCCATTCCTTCATCCAGAAACCTAAGCACATCTCTCCCCCTCAGTGCCTATAATACATTGATGTGATTGCTTGGCTATCAAAGCTTATTCCTATTCCCAGCTGCCTCCATTTACCACCCTTGGCCTTCCTGGTCTTACCGTGAGCAGTCAGGGAGATGAAGATTAAAAGGAACCAAAGGATCCCCATTGCTTTGAATCTGCTGGAAAGCAGCAGGGCTGAGCTAGAGATTTTGCAGCAGTCTCTGAATGCCATTGGCATGTTGGATAACATCCTGGAAGAGGGAGGGTGCGGGCAGGAATTAGTTATAATCCCGTCTCCGGTGTAGCAGTCGCTGCTCAGAAATCCTGCTCTGTGTCGTTCTGACCCAGTGATGCCGCTCCAAACAATGTCGACTCGTTTTACATGCCGTGGTTATTGGCTTCCCCGCTTCCTGTTCCTGGCACTTGGCATTTTTGAACTGGTAGATTGCCAAATGTAGACAGCGAAGAGCCTGGGGAGCTGATGATTTGGAGGGTGGCGACTTGCAAAGACTGAGGAGCTGCAGCAAGGAGAGCCCAGACTAGGAATGATTCATTCCTGCCCAAGCTCCTTTGGATTTTTATTCCATCTGAAACCTGGGTGTAGTTTTCCTGCCAAAAAGTAAGTGCAGCTTTGGCTTCTGAGGAATTTGGGAGGCCTCATTCCAGAGCGTGATGACCACACAGCGCTTCTCCACACCACTGATGGAGGAGGTAGCTCAGCAGTGCACCACTTCATGGTAATTGTGTGTTAGATGTGCAGCTTTTGCCGTAAAATCAGCATCAGATATTCCAGCTGCCCTCACTTGGCTGCTGTCCCTGTTGTTTGCTGGCCCTTCAGCCCTGCTAATGTAGTTATTTCTGTGGACACTTCCTAAACTGGATAGTTGAAAGGCCTAGGATGAAAAAATTACTTTTTCTTGGAAAAGGAAGCAAGAGTTATTCACATGCACTTGTTTAAGTCATTTGATCTCCTGTATTTGCAGTTGTGAAGACATTGATTTGCAGAGGTGCCTTGTGTCATAGAATTATAGAACACAGAATCATTTTGTTTGGAAAAGATCTTTAAGATCATCAACTCCAACCGTAAACCCATCACCACCATTCCTGCTAAACCATATCCCTAAGTGTCTCATCTACACATTTCTTGTCACTTGAGATGTTAATTATTGGATATTTCCACATGAAATTACAGAATCACAGAATCACAGAACGATTAAGGTTGGAAGGGACCTCTAGAGATGATCTAGTCCAAGCCCCCTGCTCAAGCAGGGACACCTATAGTATGTGGCACGGTGTTGCATCCAGGCAGGTTTTATATATCTCCAGAGAAGGAAAACTGTCAAAAAGGACATGGGCATGCCCTTCTGGAAGCCAAATGTGATACCCTGGATCAGTTCAAGGGACACCAGACGTCTGTAACTGGAAAACTGAACCTGGCCTTATAAAGCCAGGAACACCATAAAAAGAGATTTCCTTGAATGCTCTATAGCCTTTTGAGTAAATTCATCACATTGAGGGAACCCATGCAGCTGCAGGAGAACTGCTGTGTCTTTCATTGCCCATCCAGGATCCTCCATGCCTGTGACCAGCCGGTCTGATGGGACAGATACCCAGATAGAGCCAAGGTGACAGAGGCTGGTGATCCCACCAGGAGCGTCCTCATGCTCCAGGGTTATTCTTTCTGCAAATCCCCCTGAAAGAGATACTCAGAGACCCTGTATGATGCATAGATATTTCTAATCTGCCTTGTTAATGGAGATGAGGACCACATCTGCACACATGCTAGTAAACTAAACACAGAGGTGCAAATTCTGTCTAGGTCTCAGCTGCCCACTCTGACAGTCAATGAACACAGAGATCACAAGGCTGCTGCTTCTTCTGTAAGCTTCTGGCAGAGGCACACAGCTGATTTTTCCCATGTGAAGTTTGCTGTCCCTCCAACCAGCTGGGATATAATTCCTTCAAATAAGGGGCCTGGGAATGTGCTGTATGTAGCAGGTGTCTGGGAACGCACACATAGCACCAAGTTCTGCTCTGTTGGGCTTTACTCATTTTATTAGTTACAGATGTCACAGTTCAAGCCTGTATGCAGTCTGTAATCACTGGATGCCAACAAGTGGCAAACTCAAGCAAAGAGATGTTTTACATATTTCTAGATTAGTTACAGTATTTGCTACAAAGCCATAGCAGAAATGAAAAACATATCAACTGTGGAGACAACTGCATTCTCCTTATATCCGTTTTATGTTAACTGGAAAACAAGAACAAATAGTCAAAAAAAAAAAAAAAAAAAAAA
>VZSG01000145.1:1472392-1523208 GCA_013398315.1 Nothoprocta pentlandii | reverse complement strand
AAAGCAATGCTGAATAGCATATTCATCTAAGAAGCAGGGTCCCCACCGGCACACCCCACCCGCAAGCATGCATCTTCTTGTTTCCTGGGCATTTCCTGCAGGGAAAAAAAAAAGACATATATAAAATGCCAATTTGTGCAGAAAACACTGGGTCAGACACAGGAGAGGAATCTGGGCTATTACAAGGCCCAAGAGTTGACCCCCCCACCTCAGCTCATCCAGACGTGAAATACTAGCAAATGGAAATGTAAATGGAAATAGAATGATAGACCAGTTCTTATTATAGTCTTTTATAATGATTTTTTGAGGTCTAGAAGGATATGTCTTGCCCAAGGTTTCTCAGCAGAATTGCAGTAGAGCTTGGATCTCTATCCCAGGCTTCTGCTTTACTTAGTAGGAAGCACTATCCTCCTTGGAGAAAGCTTTTAAGTCTTACCTCTGGAGCATCCCCGAAGTCTCCTTTACTTAAACTCCTGGATCTTGTTTACTAACACCCAGAAGACTCTTGTAACAGTCATGGGAAAGCAGAGCACATCTGAATTCTTGGTTTGTCCTGCAAGTGCATCCCTGTGGCATCCAATATTTACCCTGTCATTTGGATCCTTCACAGGTGTGCAGCAGGTGCTCTCGCTCTGGATATTTCCCAACACAGTGCCCTGCTCTGCCCACCAGCCCACCCCTTCACAGCCTCCTCAGGTGCTCCTTGCTCCTATTTGAGCAAGTGGAGATGCCACTGTCTCCAAGAGCCTTGTTAAGCTCTGAGTTCCTGTCACACTTGATCAAGCCTGCGGGGTGGGTGAAGTCCCCACTGCCTGCAACATACCTGAGATCTCCTTCTGCAGCCCAGCACTTTCGTTCCTTACCTGGAGGGTTCAGAAGGATGACGGCCAAGACAAGCCAGATGAACTGCATCGCTGCAAGGCGTCAGGGTCTCAGCAGGGATGGGACAGGGGGTTTGTGTTGACAGCTCTGCTCTGCTTGGGAAGCTCTGCTGGCAGGAGAGGCAGGAATTACTTGTGCTCAGGTTTCATGCAGTCCATAAGCGATATAAAGGATTTATCTGATGCTGTCCTGCCCCCACAGTTCCAATTGAAGCTGTGGACTATTTGGTTCCAGATAGATACTGATCTTGGAGGAAGAGCAGAGTCAATGCCTGATGAAGCCTGATGGTCATTCTCAGGTGAGCCTGCTCAAGATTTGTGAAATGCAGAATTTTCTGCCTTCCCTCTCCAGGCCTTGCAGCTTTTCAAATGCTTTTCCACTCCAATAATGAAGTGCCCTCTTGAATTTGCCTTCAGGATCCCCCAAGCAGAAAATCTAACTTTTGCAGTGTGGACAGGCTCATCTCCATATAATATGAAGATCTGTGTGTAACTTTCTACACACAGCCAAATGACTACGACATTCCGGAGTGGGAATGGGGTGTGAATGAATCTATCTGTAAACAGAGTAAACAATCCAATATCTAAGATCCCCGTTGTGAAACCTTGTTAATACAGATGCACCATTGCATTAGACACTGGGGCATACTAATCCCGAATTTTGAAACTAGGCGTTTCTTTAAAAAAATACTGGCAGAAGAAAGACAAGTTATTCAATGTCAATGTTTTCACAGGGATAGACCTTGAATAAGTGAGATCCTTTTCACTCTTTGGTGGAGCTGCTGTGTACACTTTCCTTCTTGCAAGCTGCTGGCACCTCCTTCCAGACCTGGGTAACGCAGGTCCACTGAAAGCAGCCAGTGCACTAGACCCTGACCTGGGATCTGATTAGAAGTGATAAATGCTGGCCTGGAAAGTCCCACCACTGGGCCGTGTCCCCCACCAGCTTATGTGCCTGCTGCGCCATGGGTACATGCAGTTGGGTTTCCTTCTGTCCCTTTCATATGTTCAGATCACTCCACATTTGGGGTTTACAATGTACCTTTGTGGGTGGGTTATCTGCTTTCATGGGAGGCCTTTCATCATCGGTTACAGTGCTGGTCCCTTGATGGGTTTCTGTGGGAGCTGTAGGGACTTTTTAAGAATTTCTTGTGTGATTTATCTGCGCACAAGCCCTGATTTGAAGCTACTAAGGGGACTCTTCATGCTTTGCTGATTTGTCTTACAATGCCTTAATTAATCTTCTGGCAAACCTATGACTTGATTTGATTTGACTCCTTGGGACAGGAGTGAAAAGGCTCCAGCTATCTTCCCTCTCTTATTTTCACTTGTCCTGCTGGGTGCTTGTGTGTTGCTCTGGGTACTACTTTTGACTCCATTGACTCGTGTGTGTCCTTGTGAAGTCCCTTTGACTCTTTGGTGGTATCTCTATGCCAGTAAAATGAACACCACCAGGGCTCATCCAACTCTCCCTTCCTTTCTCCACAATAGGAGGGAGGGCTTGGGGGAAAGTTGGTGGTCTGAGCCAACATATAGAGTTCCAGAAATGAAGCTAAGAGCTAAACACAGGGGAAGATTGTGTCCCAATGGCTGTGCCCTTGCTCTAGAAATATTTAATTCACTAATTTAGACTTAGCCCTGATGTCTCAGTGAAAAGGAGATGAACCAACCTCCTGAGAAAGTTGCATATGAGGACACAGTAATGTTGTGAGATGTGTAGGTGCTGAAGTGATGAGAATTAGGAAGCACTCAAGGTATGGAGTTGAAGGTCGTAAGGGTCAGTTACTTTTTACATTTTTTTCTCTCAGAAAGTGGGCTCAGCATGGTAGTAAATCACACTTCAATCCACTTTGATTCACTTTTAAGTCCCAGACAGTCAAGTGCTCTTTAGAAATGAATGAGACATAAACAAGACATGCCAATGTAAGAAAGCAATTTTATTATTGCTGCCATTATAATGCTTGTTAGAAACAAAGAAAATATCCCAGGTTCCCAAGTTTTCAGGACACCACACCTCCAGTTCACTTTTAATCAATATATCGGCAGCAGAGCATGACGTAATGTTGGCAGGTCCCGATCTCTTCTTGCTCGACACCACAGTCATCGTATTGACACATCCCTCCTTTTGCCAGGCACCAGGATGAATTCCAAGTCAGTGGAGCGCTCAGCACTTCTCAAAACAGATACAAGGAATTGGGAAGTAGTTTTTTTAAAGTTGCTACCATGATATCAGAACAAAGGACAAGAAAGACTAATCAGGTGTGATAGTGAGGTGCATTTATGTGTGGGAAGACACAGAGGAAGCAAAGAGTGCAGCCTGTTTATACTTTTACTAGATTTGTGTGGATCTTGGGATAAGCCATAAATCAAGATATTTCATTAAAAGAACCTACATTTTTTTATCTAATGAGAAAAAAAAGCATTAATCTCCTCCCTCATCACCTTCTTTTATGAAAATCTGAACTTTTTGGATATATGTATGCTAGTAAAACAGGGTCGATGAAAAAATAATAATAAGAAGAAAACAGAAATGGGTTCAAACACTGGATTTTCACCACTTTTCTGTGAAATTCCTAGCACATGCCTGAAATGGTTTTAGTTCAGGATAACTGCTCTTCTTTCAAACAGTTCCCAGATAAGGTTGAGGAGTTGGTGCAGATCAGGGATTGCTCCCAAAAGGCTCTTGTTCTCGAGAAGAAGAAAATTTAATAGGAAAGATACAACCAGATTGTGACATTTATCCATTGGAGCAAAGAGCTCTGGGACTGCTCAGTTTACTAGTATAGATACGGCCTTTCTGACACTGAATAGTGAAGAAAATGCACTGAATTTTCTGAGAGTGAGTTGCCCAGTTTAGAAGGTGCAAGGGTGAGGGAAGGCCTGGGCTCTGTCCTCGAGTTACTCTGGCCAACACTGTGATCTTGGGTTCTGAAGTTACGAGAAAAACTCAGGTGTTCAGAGCTAAATGTGCTCAAATACTTTGTTCAAGTAAGGACCAACTGTTTGCCCAAGGGTCAAACAGTTCTGGTTTTGGTTAGTCCTGGTTGCAGTGTCACGCTTCAGCAACCCTGAATAGAAACTGGGCAAAGTTCTCCCTAGTTCTCCCCTACTGACATCACCCTACCCAGGATTTCATCCTGGATATTCACTGTGATCCATTTCACGCTTGTGATGGAGCCTTCCATTTAGGTTGAATAGCAGGTCCACACCTTCTTTCCTCCCAGCCACCATGAACCAAACCCTCAGTGACAGCTTTTGCTTACCTGCGGTGACCAGGAAGGTCTCAAAGAGAACAAGCAGAAGGTAGAAGATTTTCATGGCTAAAGAATACCTAGAAAGGGGAGGCAAAGACAGTTCATGCTGGTAGGCAAAATTAAATATATTTGCGATTCAGATCCATGTTTTCCTCTCAGCTAGTCGTGTAGAGTCCCACTATGGTCACTGGAGAGGAGTAGACACTTTTGAGGCATGTTTCACCTTATTCTAAAGGTAATGCGTCAGACAGGTCAGTTGAGCTGCACTTATGAGGGTCCATTTGCCTCTTATAAGAGGCTTGACTGCATAGCTGCTTATGTGGGAGACTTTTGCAATGAAATGTGATGAAGTCCACCCCATGAGTACACAGCTGCAGAGGAGTGGTTGGGGAAACAAGAAGTTTTTTCTTGCAAAATATTATTGCTTCCATTGCGTGCTGGGCTGCAATTAGTGAGGGGTTCATCAATACCTCACTCCTCCGAAACATTCTCATTCCCCAAAAGGAAGAGTAGAGAACAGCTTCAAGTCTGATGATATTTTGGTGCAGATGGGGCTTAGGATAAAAACTGTTTTGTTAGACTTACAGAGTGACATGTAGATCAGGAAAGTTTTCTATTTGATGCAGATCAGGCAAATTATGGAAGTGAACATGTCCTTCTCATATACTGCTGAGTGCCATTGGCTGTACTTGGAGAGATGCATCACCTCTCCTGTTCTGACCAGGATTCATATTCTGGACCTTCCAATCATTTTATTCATTTTTAAATTCCAACAAACCAGTATTCTTTATGAGAAAAAAAAAGTCTTAAACTTATGGAGGTATAAAATGAAATATTTTTTTAAAAGGATCAGTACAGACATTTCAAAAGTTACTTCATCTTGTGAGAAAACAGATCATTTGAAAGTCTGCTAAAAGGTCCAGTTAGCTATAACTTTTCATCATAGCATAACAGGGGTGCAGGTACAAATGAATGAGAGTAATCCAGCTGGAGATACATGGTGTTCAGACCCATAAGAAGCTTTGCCACCCAAAGCATCTTTTGAAGCATGAGGTCACTTACCAGCTAGTCCAGGAAGCACATCCATTTCCTCGAAGCACTCTCAGGAAGACATCCAAGAGCAAAGGATTAGATCAGTGACAGGAAAGGGCAGAGCAAGGAGAGGACAACTGCCTTTGGTCTCTGTTCCTCAATGTGGTTTCTGCTCCTCAGAGTGGTGCTGCTCACAATGCCACCCCTCATGCTCTTCACCTTCTAGAACTCAATTATTGCAGAGAAGAATCATTCTTTCTCTTGCAATTGGCTGGGAAGGGCCATGGAATCACAGAATGGCTGAGGTTGGAAGGGACCTCTGGAAATCATCCAGCCCAACCCTTCTGCTCAGAAAAGGTCAAGACCTTGTCCAGGGGGCTTTTGAGTTATCTCCAAGGATGAAGACTCCACCACCTTTCTGGACAACCTGTGAGCCATGTGACGAGCCTGTTGTTTACTATAGTTACATTTTACTGCGTTCAGGGGTCCAAAAGTGCTGAATAGTGTGCACAGGGGCAGTCTGTGATCATAGACCTCTTTTACTAGCAGAGAAGGGGCCTCCTTTTCTCATCTCTATTCTATTCAGCGGGGTTAAATTATGTATATATTTTTCACCTGGCTCTTAGACACAGAATACTCATTTTCATCCCACTTTCCCAAGATGGGTCTGTCCTATTGAATGCTTTTTTTCACAATAAAAACAAAACAAAACAAAACAAAACCCAGCCAGCTTACTTACTGGGAATGACCCTCTCAATGCTTATTACCGAGGTTAGTTTGATTTGGTCCTGTTTTGGAGCAAGGGTGGGATGATCTCATAAAATTTTATCAAGAATAGCTTTCTACACAAAACAAACAAACAGACAAACAGACCAGCTCATATTCTCTGCTCTAGCTTTGCACAAGTGACTGTAATAATCAGGAAGGCATAGGTTCTTTGTACTGAAGACACATCCTGAGAGGTGCTGAGCTCCTCAAAAGACCTTCTTTGGTGATAAATATATAAAGAAGAGCAGAGCACACTCAGGATTTTCTAGGATGTGTCTTACTGTGTCTAAGGAAGGTGGATAAATTGTGTATTATGAAGGAAGATGGCAGCTTAGTATTTCCTTCTGGAAGGGAAAGGAGTTTTCCCACCATATCCCACTTCCAGAGGCACCTCCAGGCTCAGCGATCAGCCCCAACACTGAGTGAGCACCACTAGACCCAGGAACCTCAGTGCCAGGGCAAAGTGACGACAATCACCTCCCGTAAGGCTGCAAAGTTTAAATAGGCATGAAGCCAAAGTGCCACAATACAAATAACATGACAGGACAAAAAAAAAAAAATGAAGGGAAATTAAAAGGGATTGTGGCTTCTAAGGACATTGTGGCTATATTTATGTCGATTTCTGAGTGTGGGTGCAAGACAGAAGCACTCTGCCTCTTTCTAGGGATCTTTGATTGCTATATTTGTTTATTTAATATTTATCTCCTTGGTTATGTAGAGGAAGAATCATGCTACCTCCAGTAAGTTACGTACTTCATATGTTGAGAAAGGTGGGCATCTTCTCTGCAACACCAGGACGAAAACTTTCTTGTCTTCCATTCCATGAATTTCTGTGGGTTTCTGCAACTCACTGAGGTCCTTGTTGCAGTTCTTTGCAGCACTTCCATTCTTTGTAAGGATGAAGTCCCAGCTCTTCTTGGAGACATTTGATTTCTGAAGGTACACAGTGACTACACTTCTCTTTAGCAATATGTAAGACTGATGTAGTGTGTATAATGAGAAGGATTTAAGTCAAGAGAGAAAACGTCATTACATCAACATCTGAACTAGTGATATACTCATATAAAGGGAGTTCCATGAAGTTCTATCTCCAAAAAGAAAGACACAAGGAAGGATCATATGGATAATCAAATCTTCTTTAAGGAAAGAAATTTGTGATTTAACAGCTTGAAAAAGAAACAACTAAAAGAGGGATATTAAAAAGATATGAAGAAGATAGAAGAGGAATGATTGCTTATTACATTTGCAGTACAGAAGTAGATAGCACTGAATGAAATTAGGATGCAATAGATTTTAAGACAGAAAATACCTGATTTTAAAGGAAAAACAAGTGAGAACATTTAAACAAAAAGATACCTGGGTTTAGAAGTCTTAATCTGCTAATTCTTTAAAGCCTGGAGAATATACCAGGTTTCATAATGATATGATCGTAATGTTTATTGCAGAACTGTGCAGAAACAGCCTGATCCTTGTATGTAGCTAGAAGGACACTGCTTAGAATATTATTAGAGATATAGAGAATATTTTTCCTCATTTTTATAAATGTTGCAAATGTTGCCTGCTCAGACTGGGTTTCTACCTATGCAGCAGTTTTATGATACTGAGAACAAGTTCAAAATGCAACAAAAGGTGCTGAGCAGACTTATGAATGGAAACAGAATCCTTTGTAGGCAACACAACATGAAGCGCCTCTGACCAAGCCAAGACCTATAGAAAGAATGAGTTTTTCAGCCGTGCAGCAGAATCAGTCCATTTCTCATGTTTTTCCTCCTACTGAAACCTCATGGGCCCCAATTATAGGTCTCTCACTCCCAAATTCAAAGGCAGCCTTTCTAATGATTTTTAGAAGCCTCATGAGACCTCACAGGACTCCAAGAAAGATCTTTATACAGCTAGAGAAAAGAAAAGGTAATCGTTGGTGGAGAGTTTCTGATTATACATATATTGTAATGGGTAGGAAAAGAACAGTCTTTGGGTTTCTCCTAGCTCTGGGACTACAATGCTGCATGAAGGTCTTGCTAATAGACAGCAAGAGATGCTCCAAAACCCAGAGATCTACCTGTGGCTTAAAATCTAATGCTGGTATTTGGCCCAGTTAGCAGGGACAGGAGATATGTCTATCTCCTTCCTTCCCCAAAAGCCTTTCTCCAAGATGGGGAGTTTTTCAGGTATGAAAAAAAATAGGTTAAAAGCACAACTAGTAAATGAATTAGTGTTGGCAGGAGAGTCGGAGAAGGGGAACCAGAGCTTTCAGCAAACTGTAGTTAGCTTCCCTGGTGTAGTTCACTTGAGCAGTTCAGGGGAACACTTCTACCTGTCTCCTACCACACTCAAAGGGGAGAACTTGCGATATTGGGGTAAGAAGAGGCAGGTCATTTCTATGGTGCCTTCTTTCAGCAGTGCCATAAAGTGGCATAATGAGACCTCAAAGACTCTTAAGAGCCAACACCAGATACTGGCTTCTGTGGGACAATTCTGGTTTGACTTTTTGTCACGGCAGGTCGACTATTCACGTCTGGTTTTGCACTGCGAAACAGGGATTCGTTTTAATGTAAAGAGCTGAAGAGAATGGTGGAATATGGTCTGAACCATTGCAAAAACTGGTTGTGTCTCCTGTGCAACAAGATTCATTGCCTTGCATGGACAGACACTGGTGTGAGTATTGCCCCTTACCTGGAAGAGCCTGGAGGAGGAAGAGGAGAACAGCCATGCCATGGGAAGAGAGCTTCATTGTAGAAGATCTCAGATGCAATGTGGAGGCAGGCTACAGTGCCAGAAACTTTGATCTAGGCAGGAGGGAGCATCCTTACATTTATGGGGCTGTAGGAACTGACCTGGCTATCTGAGGGACCTTGACGTTGGTGAGTGAGGAAAACAGGCCATAAACAATGAGTACATCTTGACCGCTGCACATGGTTAAACCAAAACAATGGCAGAAGGTCACAAAAGTATAGCGCTGAGAAGGCTATTCTTCATACTGTCCCATATGGAGACCTGCATTACTTGTAGACAAGTTACTCAAGACAAGTTACTCAAGATGGTTGGCAATGCACTTGGAGAAAATCAGCCATGGTTTGGGTGAGAGAGAAGTGAAAGGAGGTTGATACTTGAAGGTTCTTGGTGATTATTTGTCAGAGGGTCTAAGGTGCTGCTGAAGTGATTGCAGTGTCTGTATAAGCCTAGCTGTGTGGAGCTGACTGTCTCTGAGGTCTATCTGCAGCCAGCAAACCACAAGAAACAAGTGGGAAACATTAATAAAAGTACCATCACATCCACATCAGAAAAGGTGGCAGGGGCCACTTGACAAAGGGACTTGTGCTGCTCCATGAGGGAATTTTTCTAAGTACAATAGGGTAAAATGTCTTTTCCAGGGCTCCTTCCTCTAAGACATCCCATGTTCACTTTATTATGGTGTCAAACTCCCTCTCATCCTTGTTCTTTTCTGACCTTGGAAAGCAATAGCTTTCATAGCAAATGGAAAGCACACCACAAGATAAAATGTCAAGAATGGACCCATCTCAGCTGGGCTGCTGACCTGGCTGGGTCATTCTCCTAGTAGAAGAGGAGATGGATGGAAAGATTTTAAACAAACAAAGTGAAATCTTCCTCTGCATCACCATGACTTACAGACTATTGTTTCATATAATGGCCATTGCCAATATTGCCATCTCCTTTGAATTAATTTGTCCTGTCCCTATTCCATTGGATACATGATTTTTAATAGCAAATACAACAGGGTCAAGAATGTAAAATGAACATTTTTTTTCTGAAGTATCTGATAGTCTGAAAAGGAGAAATGATAGATTTAAATATCCCAGAGAACTGCAACTTGGCCTCCCACATCCTGGCTACAGAGCTATCAGACAGAAAAATTAATAAACTTTAATATTTATTAATAAAAATTAATAACTTCCTCTTTTTCAACAGTATTATATGAAATAGTCCTGAAAACTGTTCCTTACATAGGAATTGTTTTATTGCTGTTCTTTTAGTGAATTACAGTTATATTTACAATTTGTCTTTTTTGTAATAACAACAACAACAATGGTGAAGATCAAGTCTATCCCTAATTTTTATGCTCAAGTATCTCTTTTCAGATCTCCAGATATATATGGACTTAAATACCCAGCTTAGTGTGTTTTGGTTTATTATTTTTCTTTTTTTGAGAGACTGAGCTAAGATACTTTTGAAACCTAGCAGAGCAGAGTAGAAGCTTTTTTCCCCGAGTTCTTCCTATTTTACATAAATCAAACTAATTAAATCATCCACATATCTGACTTTAAAGAAGTTGGGAATATTTTATAAATGATTTTTATATATTTTTGTTGAGTCATCATGACAACCGATAAGAGCAGAAGATTCATAAAATATTAACTAAAATAAAACTCAAACTTAATAAAATATGAAGCCTCCTCAGTCTTAATAAAATATGACGCCTTGTCCTTTGTATGAGAAATAGAATTTTTGCACATTGTTAGGACATGTCTTAATTAGCTTTATCTGTAGTAGATAAAATAGGCCTTTTCCATCCAAGCCAAATTGCTGCATCTAGCAATACAAAAAAATATCTCCGGAAAAATAACAAGAAAAATATACACTCATCATTGGAAATTCAAAGAAAAAATACATAATTAACATGTATATTCTTTATTGAGGCATTTTAATGACCCTAAGTTAAAGAGCAGAGAGTAGGAACACTCCATCTTTTTCATTTCTCTAGCTTTTGGGAATATAGAATATTTCTGGATATTTCTTACAGCACCTGTATTTTTTGTAGAAGCAAGTTCCAGTCAGATACTCGTTTACATTGCAGTAATGTCTGCAGCTGCCTCTTCTCAAAGCACACTGGATAGTATCTATTAAATGCAAACTCCAACTCCTGATGCCTGCACATAAAGCAAAGCAAAATAAAATATTAAAAAACACAGTTTGTACTTAGATGAGAAAGGATAGACATAAAATATTGCTAGATCAATGAGTTACTGGTTAGGTTGCCAGTAAGTAATCTAAAACCTGTGTTGCATGCAGGCGTAATTGGATTTCTGGATGACTCATCAAACTGGGAAACAGAAATTGGTTTCATTTGGACTGAAGTGGACGGGGACTTTTCCAAGTATTTGCCATGAGCTGAAAAAAAAATCTATTTCACTTAACATTAAAAATACTACTCATATTTTGAAACACAACTTTCTGTACTCTGCCTTGCACAAAGGAAACAAATGCTGAGTCTCTAGAAACTCCTCAAGAAGTTGTGCTGCCTTAGTTTTATACAGGCTTTTAAGTAGCAAGGCGAGTCAAACTTCAGCCTGTGTTTTATGTATAGAAAACAGAAGAGGAATAGTCAGCATCTCCAGCTGAAATATTACCTATATTTTTTTCCATCCAGAATTATTCAACAAATCTAACCAATACAAGTTCAGATTATTGAAAGGCACAATTTCACGATCTCCTAAAATGTTTTTAAACTTCTCCCAGCCCCCTAAATTTTGGGCACTTTTGGACAGTTCTCCTGAACTGTCAGGACTGGTTCTGTTGCACTCAGACCTAGTTTACCTGGAAAATGATGGAAAACAAAGAAGAGAAGAGCAATCAGAAGGTAGAAGGACATCCTCATGGTTGGAATTCGGTCTCAGTCTCAGGGAAGATAGACAGAGAAAATGGCTTTACTCAGCAGAGAGTAGTCAAGATTTCCTATAAGCAAATAAAATAAAAATAAAAATGATGGGACATATTTAATAATTCCATAAAGTTGTCATTAGCTCACACTATGCTTTTGTGGGACATGACAGCAGAGGACTCTCCACAAATCCTTAAAAATTTTGTCTATAGAGTGTGGTCAGCATCTCTGAGATGGTGGTCAAAGACAAAAGAAAAGACCTTCGTGAAGAGATGGTTCTACTCTAGGTTGGTCCTGTAAGACCCATCCACTAGGAGAGGAGAAATCTTTTTTTTTTCCATCTTCTGAATATAAATCTACATTCTTCTTAATTCATCTCCAACATGAATGCCAACAGAAATACCAACAGAAATATGGCATAAATCCACACCCGATACCTTTCCACGTTCTCTCTCTGCTTTCCCCACACCTTTGAACTTCTGAAGTCAAACTTGCCTTGAACCTCATCTTCAATCAGCAGCTGGAAGTACAGGTCTTGGTGGTGGCTAGATAACTATGTCTCCCAGACTTTTTTCTTGCTCATTTTATTTTCAGATAGCCTGGAAAACATCCAGGTGGCTCGTAATCCCATCCAAGTCAAACCAGCATAGACTAATGCTCCCTTCTCTACTCGTATATTCCTTAGCTCAAGCATCTGACCATCATGAGAATACAAAAAATAGGAAGAACTCATGCCTCAGAGGAAAAGTAACAGATTGTTAAGGAAAATAATGTTCCCAATTCTTCTCACATGGTTTCATTTTGAATGTCATGCATCTAATGGAAAACATATGTGTCAATCAGAACACATCGACCTGAAACTCTTCAGAGAAAGATTATTTGGCTTTATAATGCATTTAAGCAAATGTATGTGAAAATTGCCAGAAGGTCTTTCCAAGGCTGAGTGAGTATATCCCACTGTTCTTCTATGCCTCATTTGTTCAATGTTAGTACTTTCTGCAAAGAACAACATGTCTCGTTTTGTGCTATAGGTGCCAGAACTTCTTATTCTTGGAACTCGCTAAATTACTAAAAACATCATTTTGCTATTAAAAAAAACTAAGACTTTGTCATCTTAGCAGTGGCCAGCACTGTGAGTTCTTACATGTTTTGCTTGAAGCCACTGCTCTAATTCAGAGGACTCATTCTGTTCTTTTCAACATGCTTGAGGGATGCCCATAAAGCATAAATGAGTATTTGTCCAGTCTCTGCTTCAAGGAGTCTTTGACTCTTATCTCCACATAGTTTAGACCTACTATATTGCAATATCTTCCTCCATCTAAGGAATTCCTCCAAATCACTGGAGGGTGGGAGAACATAATGAAGAAACTGTAAGATTCTCTGTTCCTAAACTCTTCCTTGGGTAACCATGACCAGTCATTCTTGGAGAGTGGCTATTGAGCTAAATAAACCTTTCATTTGAGCAAGTGCAACCATTTTCATATTCTTGCCTTGAAGGAGCTGTTGGTAAAGAACTGCGGAGTAAGCGAGAAATCAGGCTTTTGTTGTGAAAAAAATTAAGCATCAGCCAGCTATGAATTAGATCTGAGCTGGTAGAAGGCAAATATAAGGTAGAAGCCAGCAGATCCCATGGGTTGGCTTGTTCTCCCGGATCACTGAGACTTAAATGACTTATTATCTGAAATGACATATTTATCTGAGAAAAGGATCTTACAGCAGTCAGGCCTGAATAACCACCTAAAAGATATTATTCTTGGGAAAGATGATTTGAAAATACTCTGTGAGAGGATTTTCTAGTTTAGAAGCACATTTTGAATGTATACTCTGTAGTTGCAGTTTCAAATCCCAAATCCTAAAGCTAAGCAGGGAAGGCTAACCTTTTCATATGTGGATGACTTGATTTATATTCTTAAATATATGCTAACAGGCCAATTCCAAGAGCACTGTTTTCAGGGAAACTGGTCATGTAGCTCAGCTACCCCCATTTCAGGCAGTTGGTAAAACTGAAATAGAGACCAAAATGCAGTTGTAGGACAGTTTGCTAATAGGTGGCAGTTTCAGATTATATGATGGGGTTCAGGGAGGCATGCTAGGTAAAAATAATAAGGTTTTGTAGACTTATCAACCTGCACCCCCAGTTTTGCAGCTGTACAGAGCAGAGAATAAGGGAGATTCATGACATACATCTAGACATCTAGAGGTCCCTTCCAACCTTAATATTCTGTGATTCTGTGATTCTGTGATACCTAGTTTTCCAAAGGATCCATCCATATGGAGTTGAAATTTTATTACCAGCAGCCATACAGAAATGTCAGCTAACAATATAGCAGAAGCAGAAGAAACCAGTGTCATTTATTTGCACTCCAGTCTCTGTACATAACATTTATTGATGTTGTTCTGACCCAGTGGCCTTGATATCAACAATACAAACCTTCCCCTCACTGTGTGTGCATTGTTTTCTGCCTGTCTGGTTTCTCTGTTAGGTTTCATCTCAAATTTGCAGGCGCCATTGAGTCTCCAGGGTGCACATGTGGCAGGAACACTGTTTATGTCCATTTTCAGGCGTTCCAGGGAAAGGGATGTAACAAAGATGTTGACAACACAGCTTAAGCTGGCTCAAATCCCCGCTGAAACCAAGGGGAATGTTTCAGCTCAGACAGGATCCAACTGTATGCTGTGTTATACTGGAGCAGGAATCAGCTTCCTAATGCTGCAGACTTATTTTTAAGATTGCAGAATACAGTCCTGTTTAAGGATGGACTGGAAATGTTTACCTTTTTTATGGGAAATGAGGGAGAAAAGTGGGACTTGAAATGTGTTGAGAGCCTGGTGCATTAAGTGTGCTTTCCTGAGGTATTCAAAATCCTTCTCTAACATTTCCAGCCATTGCACATAGACATCTTCACAGTCAGAACAATATTTTTTCTAAGTTCATAATCCCCCCACAAATTATGATCAGAAATTTTATCCCAGACAGGAAAATAACTTGGTATTTGTGGATATATTTATTTTAGAAAAGGTCTTATCTCCAGAGTACTAAATCTGAGCAAGAGAGATCTTGGTTGCTATGAAGGTCAAAGCCTTCATAGTTATGCAGAGAGGTCTGACCACCTCTCCTGAGACTGAAGAAAGTCACTTACCCTCTGTATGTTCAATATTTCTTGATACCCAACGCTGCAGTATTCAAGGGGAAGTGCTGTTTCCTGTTCATTCAATTTACCAGCATACAGAACAGATGGAGATCCTTTCATGGACTTTCATGCAAGGTGTGAAACTACAAACAGATGCAGAAATCTGAGCAGGGTTATTTTAATAACTGTTTTAGTGATTACTTTATTAAGGTAATTTGATTGGGATCTTCTGGTGAAGTATGTTTCACTTCAGATGTGTGCAGGATTTGCTCACCCCACCTAACATATATATATAGCCTAGAGCCTACATGTGAGCCAGCCAAATAATGTCACTTCCAGGACAAGATATTCTGATAGATTCACCAGGGACTAGCTTATCCCATTGACTATAAAGACAATACGGAGGAGTAATTCATATGGAGAGATTTATACTGTCGATTTCTAAGAGATATAGGATGCAATATATTCCCAGCCCTCTAATCTATCCAAATCATGTTCTAGTTTTCTTTTCAAGACAGTGGAGAAATGAGGGGCTGAACCTGCAACGCTCCTGCAAGGTGTTTGCTCTACAGAATGCTTTAAAGACCTCTAGTGGTGAATTTAGGAATTCTAAAAAAAAAAAAAAAACAATATTTTTACAAATAAAGCCTACCTGAAGGTGCAATCCAGCTTAGAGATTTGAAGTAGGTGTTTCCATGCATGTCTATGTACCCATTGCTACAATAGTAGAGTCATGGACTGTCCTGAGATGATGCAGGTGTACTATGTAAATATATCACATAACCATCTGGTGGTTTACATCACAATAGATTGGTTTGTGTCACAACATGTACGTGGAGTAAGGTCATGAAGGTACTTTATATTCTTTCTAGACACTTGGCCTTGCCATCTTCATTATTATTTGCAAGCAAATAACAAGTGCATCCACAACTGTGTGATATCATAGTTTGATAGATACTGAAATTTTAAAGTCTCTCATGAAACTTGCTATTTCCTTCTCAATATCATTTTCCAGACCTTTATATCATTGTAAATGAGGTCAGATTTTTGGATAATTCAGGGAGCATTGCACCCTGGGTGCAGCCAACTTCTGCTGTTGCACATCACCAAAATGCAAATATGGATAAATGGTTGGGGACTGCAGCCAATTCCCATTATTTTTCAGGTCTTGGATTAGTCTAGAACCATCCTAGACTTGCTGACTAAAATGTACAAAGTGAAAGAGAAGTCCTTTCATCTCATGCATGCACCTCTAAGGCTGCCAGACCGATGGTTGTGGAGGTGGCTGTGATGCTTTATCTACCACCAGACTTTTTACAACCTGAGCAGAAATCAGCTTGTTTGACCACTCAATTTCCACCCTCATAACTGATTTTTTTCTGCTTAGTTCTTCCCCAGAAATAGCAGCATGGATGCAGGCAAATCCTGGGAATACCCAGTAATATCCATTGTTTTTCGTGCTCCCTTCAGAAGAGATGACCCAACATACGAGCTGGTAAGGTTGATATAGTACATTTTTAAAGCCATGTCTTTTCATAATTTAGGTAATGTGAGGAAAGTTGGTGAAAACACAATTGTACAGGAAAACTCTTTTAGCGCAGAGGAGAGAACAGCAAGATCTGTTCCACAGCAAAAAAATAATAATTTAAAAAAAATTAAAAAATCACTAAAAGGTTTGTCTGTAGATTAAGAAAGAGAAACAATCATCTTACAAGGATAGACTATCGCATCTGCTTCAGACACATCCATCAGGACACGGCAGCTTTGCAGCTTCTAGAGCCCACGAGCTAGTTCCTGGCTCCCTCTTGTGGGAGGCCTGAAGAGGGAAATGTTGGCAAAAAGAGGCCGAAAAATCATTTTTGTGGGAATTGGTGGCTCAGAGGGAAGGAAAGGCAGGTGCATGGCTCTTTTCTGCACCTTCAGACTTGCTCATTGCCGCTGCAGTTCAGGCCAGCTGCCTTAAGCATAGCTATAACTATACTATAGCTATGCTATGTTATAGCTGTGCATAGTTATAACAAGGCAGAAAATATTGACATTTATTAGCTATCACTGTTAACATTCCTTATTTATGCATTGTATTTTTTATTTACATTTATTCATGATTGCCTTATTTTTGGCCTAATTTTTGCCTCATTTGCCCTAAAGTTTTGCCCTAACAAGAATAAGAACAATAAATTATGCATTGCAATGATTGTACATTTATATTAAATAGTTTATTTTCTTAAGAAGGAAAGAGATGTAGTAGATGACACTGTCAGAGCTCTGATTTTAAATTCCTTAGCATTATTTCTGGGGTAAGCAGAGGCTGCATGCAAAGATGTCAGTATCTGTAACACTAGGTGGAAAGAGGAATAGAAGGGAACAATGAGGGATGAAAGGAGGAAGATGGAGCAAAACTGGAGATGGGATGAATAGGAAACCCTATGCTGAAAGAGAAAGGAAATGGGAATTAGAAAGGTGGATGTGCTGCTATTCTGCATCCATCTGGTCCTAAAGGAGGCTCAGGTCAAAGAGCACATTCATGAAAAAGATGTGGCAACAGCTGCTTTTGAGAAAAAAAATTGATTTCTGATAGCTAAAGGTCTTCTTGTTGGCAGAACATATGACAAATAAGAGGCAATAAGCCAGAGTGAGGCCACAGACTCAGCGTTGAAACCCCAGCATGTCCAAAAGGACCCCTAAATTCCAGCATGTCCAAAAGGACCCCTGAACAGCCTGGGCCCCTTCAGCCCTCACTACATCCAGACTGCACCAGGAAAGGCCGAGCCAGGCAGGAGTCGAACCTGCAGTCTCCTGATCCGTAGTCAGGCGCGTTATCCATTGCGCCACTGGCCCTGATTTGTATGGATTTGGATTCCCCACCCGGGCTCCCACCATGACCTTTTTCCCATGCAAATCCTGAACCCCAGTGGCTTCCTATGGCACCCAGCTTGGGGGTGTCAGGACACCTTTGGGGTGATGCCCATGGCAAGAACGTCTCCATCACCCAGGCTGTGGTCCATGCCTGACTATCACATCCCTCCACCCTGACCTCGTGGCGCAAGGGCAGCGCGTCTGACTCCAGATCAGAAGGCTGTGTGTTCAAATCACACCGGGGTCAGGCTTGCGGTTGCTTTAGGTTCCCCTTGTATTGCCTGTGCTTTTGAGCTAGCTTGCGTTAGGTGCAAGACCAGCGTGGCATCCCTGGTACAACTGTGAGCAACCATCATCTTCCTTGCCTGCACCTGATCCAATCTCTTCTCCTCAAGAACCTGCTACCTCTTGGGACACATCACACACTTCCATCACTGAGGGAGTTGCTTCTTCACTGTTCCAACACAGCCTCATCTATATGTGTGCTCTGGACCTGGAGAACCTCTCCAAAATCCTGCTGCTCTTCTTGTTTATCCTGTCTTATAGCACAATTTCCTCACTTTGTCCTGCATCCGTAGCAGTATCAGAGGCCTCTGTTCATCCCTTTCCCTTACTTGGCCTCTAGGAAAGGTATCAGGTACCCAAGGCCTGGACAGCCACGTCTGCCCTCAGGGGATCCAACTGTGTCATGACTGCTGAGAAAGAGGGGGATGTTTTTTTCAACAGAGAGCAGGATTTGTGATTTTTAGAACATCCTCACTGTTTCTTCACCACTTCTTATAGCCCTCTGTGGGTTTTTAGGGTCCACTAAGACCTCAATAGGTGCTAAAGACTGTGTTGTCTGCCAAGTTGCTCTTTGCAGCTGCTGGTTGCAGCCTGATCCCCTTCTTCCTCACTCCCTTCATCCCTTTCTCCCTCCTGCTCCTCCTCCATTAGTGCCTCACCCTTCCATTAGTGCCTCACCCATTAGTGCCATTGGGACACAGAGCCTGTCAAAGCAACAACCCTTCTGAGTGTCCACGGTGAGATCAAGTGTAAGGGTCTCCCCTGCAGTGGTCCCTGCCTGAGATGTCCACCCCTCTGGGTAAGACTCTGTTCCCTCAGAACTGCTGTCCATGGGGATCATCTCCAGCACATCACTCGTGACCCCCTAATAGGTACAAAGTCCCTCACTGCACAGGAGTCCTCTATGCTGCCCTTAAGCACCAAGGGCTCTCCAGTTACAATCATTCTTTGAAGTGGGAATTGACGTGTGCAACTTGATTTCCTCAACTGGGTTAGTGGCATGGTAGTTAGTAGCCCTTCTTATGCAGCTAAAAGCACTTTCTATAGGAGAGTGGAGTGCTGTCAAGAGCCAGACCTTGACAGGATGCTGAAAACTACTTCAACTCTTATAGGGATGTATTTTCAGCTTTCTGGTACTTTCTTCTTGTTTTAACGGACCAATCTACTTTTCAAGTTGTAACAGTAGCTCACCTTTTCTGAGACTAGCTCTTCTTTTCACACATCCTGCATCCTGGCTTCACAAAACAAAACAAAACAAAACAAAACAAAAAAACCAATGTACAGATCTCAGTGATGGAGAAATGCTTGACATGCTTGACATGGGAACCACTGCCGTGGTGTCCAGAGCTGTGCTGGCATCCCTGAGCACTGGACTGGCACAGGGAAAGGGTCTGATGGGGAGACAGATGGAGCATCCAAGCCCAGGCAAGGCAGGGCCAGTGGCGCAATGGATAACGCGCCTGACTACGGATCAGGAGACTGTAGGTTCGACTCCTGCCTGGCTCGATGTTTTCCTCATCCCAGGCTGCATCTTAAAGACAGCACAGAGACAAGTCCCTCCTCTGTACCCTCTGGGCACGTGAAGGCTTTGGCTGCAGGGAGCCTTTTCAGGCTTGAGCTGAAAACCTTCAGAGAAGTGGGGAAGATGAGCAGCAGAAAGACCATCCGGGATCTGAGGAGAGCTGATCTGGGCTAATACCAGAGGCAATGGTAGAGATCTGCTTAGGCTAAACAGGGGGCTCTTGTCTGGGACCCAGCCCAGAAAGGACAAGACCCAATGAGGAAAGAAGGTCCCACCACCAGAAACGTGGTGAGCCACACAAGAACTGAACCAGTACCCTCTTCTTGAACCATTGCTGAGTTTGTTTTCTGTTGTACTGTTGGTCTCAACATCCAGCTAGTTTGACATCTGTAGAAGGGATCTGCTTGTTGAGATGGACTGGAGAGCACAGATTTACCTTCAAAGACTTGATTTTGCCCATGACTGTTTTCTCCTTCCCCATAGCTTTGTTCCTTCTGGGTAGAAGGACTTTGCTAGAATCAGTTCCTATGATGTGACACTGCTCTGAAATGGAGCAAGATAGCAAAGGCGAGGACTGGGAAATGCAATTTCCAGCATCCCCAGAAGAGGGAGGCCATCCACTTCTTGCACCACTAATGTCATGGCATGCACTTGTACTAGACATCTCATCCATGGGTTGTCTCTCCCAGAGACACCACACTCCCCGGAGATGTCCAGAATTTGCTCCGGGTTTCAGCCATGTACCCTTAGCCTGCATTTTCCACAGCTCACTGCTATCCCATCCTGCACATGAATCCTGCAGCCTGGGCTGTGCTCTGCAGCTAGAACTTGGCCACCTCCTCTTCATGCAGTGACCTCGTCCTTTCTGCTTCCCATAGCCCTGCTACGAGGACACCCCTGTCTACCTCTGGCACGGTCCCCAAGGATAACACATCCCTACCACCCAGACCACGGCCTGTGCCTGGGTGCTGTGCTGCTCTGCTTGGACCTTGTGGCACAAAGGCAGTGCATCTGACCGCTGCTCAGAAAGGTGGTGTGTTCAAATCAACACTGGAGTCAGGCTTGATTCAACACCTGATCCTCTTTGCATTGCTCCTGTTCTTTCGGTGCGACAAGCCCAGTTTGGCTGAACAGGGTGAATCTGTCTGTGCACCAGCACAGAAAGGATTGGCCATGATGGGGAAAGCAGGTCCCAGCATCAACATCAATGTGGGTAGAAAAAGGGTTATTCACACAGGAACTGAGCCAGGTCCATATTCAGGTTCGTTGACTCTTGCACCAGTGATCTTGGCCCCAAAACAATCTGGCCTCCCAGCTTTTAGGGGTTCCTGCAACTTATCAGTCCTGGACTGGAGAAGTTGAGTAGCACAGATTAAATTTTAATGACTTGACCTTGTCCACGACTGCCTTCCCCTTGCTTAGGGCTTTGCTCTTTCTGGGCACAAGTGCTTTGGTAGAAGTGGTAACATGCCACTACCCTGAAATAAGTCAGGATAGCAAGGGTATAGGTGAGAAATATAATGCCCTGCGGGAGACCACCCACCTCTCCCTGCTGGGCTCAAGAACGTATTGGACTCTAGACTAGGCTTTACAGCCAGAACTTGTCTATCCCCTCTTCACACTGTGTTCCCATCCTCTCATGCTGTTCCCATGCCTCCCATGGCCATGCTATGAGGGCAACCCTGCATGGTGTTCACGCAGAGCACATCCTCAATGTCCACACCACAGTCCACATCCAGGGACCACAACCCTCCATCCAGACCTCGTGGCGCAAAGGTAGCGCGTCTGACTCCAGATCAGAAGGTTGTGTGTTCAAATCACACCGGGGTCAGGCTTGGTTTGGCACCTGATCTGCTTTGCACTGCTCCTGTTTTGTACTGCCCTGATCTTGGCAACTGTGGGAGTTTCCCAATGATGGATATAAAGTCAGCATCTGACCTATAGGTCAAGAATGATCTATGGCTGTGTCAGTCTCACTGTAATTCTCAAATATGACAGAATAAATATTCCTGAAAGCTAAGTCCAAATGCATGAAGGACGTGAAGATGATTGAAACCGAGAATGTATTTAACACAGGTAGATGATCCTCATTAACTCCCTTTTTAAAGTGGCAACTTCCTTAGTGGTCAAGAGAAGATCAAGGAACATAATTTATCTTGATTTTGAGAAGACCATTGACATGGTCTCCTATAGTATCACTATAGAAAAATGCAGCAATAGAGAGAATAAGGTGAATCACAGGGTAAGTGGAAAACTTGCTAGATCATCAGGTTGGTGGTTAATGTCTGGAAGTCTGCCTAGGATCCTCAGTGTATGACCTGGGGTTTTATATTGTTTACAGTCTTCATTAATGACCTAGAGGATGAGGCAGAATGGAGCAGAAGAAAAGCTTGACAGGGCCACTAGGCTGACCAAGGGCTAGAGCTAATGGGGCAATGGATGACACTTCTGGATCAAGAAACTGCAGGTTTGATTCTTGCCTGGCATGATATATTTACCTTGTGATGGTGATGGTTTGCTTTCTCCACAAACATCTTCCTTCTGGCCATTGTCTCACCTCTTGGACCTTCTGTAGAACAGGGATGCTGGGGATGGCTTCTTGACCTAAGGGAGAGAAAGAGTTTATCCAATCCTTACGGCAGACCTGAGCCTTGCAAAACAAGGCAATATAATATGATCAGTTTACATCAAACAGCTAATATGGAAACAGAATCAAGATCGCTTCTTAATCTTTCATTTTGTAGGCTACACCAATCCAGTTTTCTCAGGCTACCTAAGCATATCACTAACTCCACTACTTTCTAACTAGCTTTGAGGTCTTGTCTTGATCTTGCTATAATTTCCTCGATGTTTTGCAAAACCCTGCACATCCCACTGAAATGTTCCGCAATCAAAAACTCCACAATGGAGAGCACAGGTAGTGCCAGTGCTGAACCAAGCCTGACCCCGGTGTGATTCGAACACACAGCCTTCTGATCTGGAGTCAGACGCGCTGCCTTTGCGCCACGAGGTCAGGATGCAACCCTCAGATAAGAGTGGTAGGATGTAGCACTCGGACATGGACCATAGGCTGGGTTGTGAGGTGATCCATATGGAGGGCACATCCCCAGCACCCAAATTGCAGTCTATTCCCGACCTTGTGGTGCAAGGGCAGCGCGTCTGACTCCAGATCAGAAGATTCTGTGTTCAAATTACACTGGACTCCAGACTGCTCGGATCTGCACGATGATGTTGGGAGCCTGTGTTGACTATCCAAAAGCAGAGCTTGGGCATTGCCATCCTCAAGTGCCTTTAAACTTCATGCCTCACCATCTTGTCCACAAATTTTTGAGCATTCAGGTTGTTAAAGAAGACATTTAGTAGCATTACTGCCAGTTTGCATGCCATACAAACTCCTCTAATAAGAAAACACTATCTGACTTTATAATTGGGTCAATATTTCTGCAGTCTGGCTGCAAGGACAGCTTATTGAAAAAACTTGCTAAAGTCAGGATAAACATCCACTTATTTCCACATAATTAGGCAGGTAGGTACAATATCGTATGATCTACATTTATTAAATACACTTCCTCCATTCCCAATTACCTTTCTGTCCATCATTTGACTGTTTTCTTGAAGATTTTTAAGCTGACTTCACAGAATCACAGAATAACAGAAGGTTGGAAGGGACCCCTAGAGATCATCTAATCCAACTCCCCTGCTCAAGCAGGGACACCCAGAACACCAGGCACCCGGTTGCATCCAGGCAGGGTTGGAAGATCTCCAGAGAAGGAGACTCCACAAACTCTGTGAGATTCCGGGGCTCTGTCACCTTCACAGTGAAGAAGTTCTTCCTCACATGCAGATGTAACTGCTTGCCTAGAGATGCTCTCTAGGATGAGCAGCACCATCACCTTTCCATGGACAGAGGTGAGGCTGACCAGCCTGTAGTTTTCTAGCTTCCCCCTCCCTTTTTGAAGACTGGAGTGATGTTGGTTTCTTCCAGTTCTCCGGCACCTCTCCTGGTCTCCACGACCTCTCAAAGACCATGGAGAGCAGTTGAGCACCAGTTCCCTTAACACTCTTGGGTGCATCCCATATGGGCCGATAGATTTATGTGTGTCGAGTTTGCCTAAGTGATCCCTAATCCTTCTCTCCTTGACCAGCCAAAAGCTTCTCCTTGACCAGCCGAAAGTCTTCCTCTCTCCCAGGTATCGGTTTTATATCTGGGCTCTGTAGTTCATGGGGACCAGCCTTAGCAGTAAGGACAGAACCTCATGAGATAGGATCATGAATTGATCATCTTCTGCCATGGATAGTATTACAGTAATTGAGGTCACACATTAGAACAGGATGCCAGAAAAGGTCTGGAGTTCCTATCCTTAAATATGTTCAAAGTTTGACTGCACAAGGTTATGATAAAATGAACTTATGCAAAGACTCTTTTTGGGTTGGGGATTAGACCACATGGCTGAGAGAGAGGGATCTTAAAATCTATTTTTTTTTTCTGTTCTTCAATTGGATTATCCCGTGAATGCAAATCCTGCAGAGGTGCCAGACAATCCAAGACAGTCCAGGGCCAGTGGCGCAATGGATAACGCGCCTGACTACGGATCAGGAGACTGTAGGTTCGACTCCTGCCTGGCTCGACCTTTTCCTGTTCTCTGGATGTGATGGCTCTGGGATCTGCTTCATCTGGTGTCTTGCCCTCCTTCCCATACCCGGCTTTCCTCTCGTATGTGATAATTTCATGGTCCACCCTGCAGTATTCCTGGTGCCCATGAGGATATAGAGCAATAGGGAGTAATCTGGGAGCTTAGGTGAGTCCTCGTAGTCTCTCCCTGAACATCACAGGTCTGGCCCTGACAAGCAGCAATTCCTGTGACTCAGAGCATCAATTGGTCTATGGGGCTTCTGTGCCCTACAAAAGGGAGTCTGAAACCATAGTCACCCACTACCTTACCTCAATACACAGGGCTGGGCATGTGTGGCAGGCTCGGAGTCTTCCATGGTGGATTGTGAACCTCCTGGGTTGTGTCCATGATGGATCCCTTCTGCATAAGTGCACCAGTCAGAGCCCACTATGCTCTGTGGACAGCTGTGCCCAAAACCCAGTCTTCTGTGAGTGAAGCCCTCTTCAGTTGCTCAACAATGTCCATCTCAGCTCTCTTCATCTATTAATCTTCCCCATTTCTCTGAAGGTTTTCATCTCAAGCTTGAAAATGCTCCCTGCAGCAAAAGCCTTCACATGACTAGATGGTACAGAGGGTTGTGAGAAACCAGGGCACTGTTGCTGTGCTGTTTTTAAGAGGAAAAGGCCGAGCCAGGCAGGAGTCGAACCTACAGTCTCCTGATCCGTAGTCAGGCGCGTTATCCATTGCGCCACTGGCCCTGGTGGAGCTGTTGTCCCTGGAGGACTTTCATTGCGTTGCTGGTGAGAGCTGGCAGTGAAGGTGGGAGAAGATGATCTCTCCTCCTCACCCCTTCTGCCCAAATCCACCACAGTCCAAAGCCCTTCACTGCACTGTGGCATCAGAGGGACATCTTCTCTGCTCTACAGCTCTGCAAGCAGCTCTTGTAGAGCTGTGGTGTCCAGCCGTGGGATGTGCTGATCTAATCACATGGTCTGTGCCACAATGCCTCCATCATTGCAGATGGAGGTTTGAGTCCTTCAGTTTCCAGCACTGTTTGCAGTCATGCCCAGACACAAACAGTTAGGAGAAGTGTAAAAGCCCCACTTCCCTCCTCGCGTCCCCCAGGTACTTCCTATCTGTTCTGTTACTCCACTTCCTTGGGGGCTTAGGTTTTCCTCCTCCGGTGAACCTCATTTGAAATTCCCTTTACAGTCTCTCTGTACAAATGGACATGGAAAACAAGGTTAGATGAGGGCAGGGTGCTCTCACCAAGTGCGAATCCAAGGTGCAGTCTCCTAACATGTTGTATGGCATGTTATATATTGCACTATTGGCCCTTGCCAGCCTGGGATCCCATGACAACATGTGTTTCCTTGATACAACATTTATTTTTCTGCCTCTTATCATCAAGTACTTGAGAAAAGTCTGCCTCTAGTTCCTCTATATGCTCATATTAGGTGGTACTAGATATTTGGGTCTGTAAATCTTCTTTCTATGCACAAAAGAAAGTATTGATCCAAAAGCTTATCAGAATGATACAAATGTGGGAGAGATATAATGAAGCAATCTTGAACTCATATCCACGGTGAGTGGGCTGAGAAGTTCAAGTTGCCATGAAAACACTTTTTAGCTAATGAGGAAGATCACCTAAGAAAATCTGATAGATTGGATGCCATAAAAAGGTCATCTCAATGGATTGGTGGGATTGCAAAAGGCCTTGGCAATACTTTGGGCCTGAAAGTGCAAAGAGATTAAACTACTGTGCAGAAGATGCCTTGTCTGACCACCCAGCCATGGATGCTTCCATGAATGCTTTTATTTTCATAAAATTATTTATAAAACTATTTAAATTAAAATAAATAGGAACTAGAAAAAAAATCCAGTTTCATTATCAAAGAGATATCTTCCCATATTTCTCTGTGTTGATTTTGTGCTTAGGCTGTGAAGATCAGACAAGTAGTTGAGTAATATCCAAAGCACTCTACCTGTATCTTTTACAGAGTGATGTTTTGTGATTATGGGATTCTGTGGGAGATATTTGCTGGGATTTACCAGAGCTAAGGACTTTGGAAGCAATCATACTTGCATATTTTTTTCCAGCAAGAAATCACTTGTAAGGGAGACAAATAATCTCAAACATCAGCTTATCTTAAACCTGAGAACGGAAAAGGAACTCAGACAGAGTATAATAAAGAAAAAAAAATGTAAGTGCTACTAGGAAGAGTGAATGCAGATATGAGGTTTTACTATACTTAAGATATGACTGTGTATGAAATGTATTCTTGTTTAGTGAAGCTGTAGATAAAAAATACATATGTAGTTCGAATTTTAATTATCCTTTTAAAATAAAAAGGGGAAACAAATCTGTTTCTGGAGTGAACTGAGCTCTCTGATTGTTACGGGAGGATTTCCAGAGGAAAACCCACTGATGATTCAAATCATTGCAAGTTCATCTTTGCTAAGAGGTGGCCAAAGAAAGTCCATATGGCTCTTTTTGGATGAGTTGCCATAGTCCTATCTTCAATTTGCTCAGAGCCATACAATTACTAAGTTAACTTAGTAATTCTATAGATGAGTTTAGCTAAAACTCTAGTGCCCTGACAAGACTCAGCAAATGTCTAGCCGCTCTCCCCTCATTTACTTCTTTTTTCTGTACCTTTATTTGCATTTTCATCTAGTGTTTTCCTGATAGATCAGGTCCTGTGAAGGTATCAAGGGGGTAGGTACCAAGTATTAACCATGGATAACAAGATATGGAAGATTTGTCTATAAAAAGAAGAGCCTGTATTTATTTATACATTTCCATCAGAAAATTATTAGGCAAAATCCACTGCTTGTCCATTACTGTCCTTACTTGTCCACTGCTGTTCCTTCCTTCCAATGAAAGAAAGGTTAGGTCCTACAGCTTTATTAACTATGCTGTGAAGTGGTTGATTTAAGGACTATACTGTGATCAAGAGGAATGAGCACGGAGGATCAAAAAAGGCAGCACTGATTCCATTTTTTGAAGCAGTTTTGTGATATTGCTGCACTTTGCTGTTGCAAATATATCACGCATAAGATCTTTTTTCTTTTTTTTTTTTGCAACAGCTGTGGTCATCATAAGCTAACAAGATTTGGGGAGGTAGAAGGACAGTGGATTGGTGGAAGGAAAAGAGAGAGGAAAAGGCTCAACCTACTCTTTCCTGTGACAACATCCATGGTACCATTTCCTGGAGCAGAATCATGTCCCTAAGTCAAACAGTGTAAGGAAGAAGTACATGGTCATGACAGGATGTACTATTGGGTTGTCTCACCAACCTGGACACAGCTTGGGCTCTGGCCATTAGCACTGATGCCAAAAATCCCTGGTCACAATTAAGGCTTGTCCTGACCAGGGATAACTCCTAATAGGTGGTCTGAATTCATCCATTTTGCTTTGGAGGGTGAGAATGGGCCCACCTGTTTTGGTTGCTCAATGAACAGCTTCTGCCATGTTTAGCTGCATGGTCAAGACAAATCTTCATCCTTTTCCTTCCTCCAGCAACCCACATCTGAGCCTCTGTTGGACTGCCTCCCCTGCTTTAGCGCATGGTAGGGCATCATTTGCTTGCCAAAGTTTCCCTGAACAAGATCTATCCTTCTGCCTCAACCCAGTGGAGTGGTAAAATGGGAAAGAGGTCCCAGATTATAAGGTTAAGTATGTACATATTCACAACCTGTTTCAGGGTATCAGAGCAGACAGACCAAATCGCAGAATCCTACTGCAAGGGCAGCAATGTATGGGACTGATCTGTGAAGAGATAATACATTTTTGCTGTCAGGAGTTATGTTTCTTTTTCTTTTTTTCTTCTATTTTTTGCAATTCTTTGCCAAGATCATGTGATCTTTGTACCAACGCCCACAAAACCGCATGCAATGACCCCTTGAAGGGCTGAGGATGAGGGCGAAGGGTAGGTGAAACTACTCTTACACCCCCTGCAAAGGCGTGGGTGTGAAAACTGTACTCTCGTGATATGCTGCCTTGAATGCTGCTAGCAAATCTTGGTCTTTCTGAAGGTCATTTTGACAGCAGTGTCTGGGCTCATTACCCAGGAGGAATCCCATCACACGAAGTGGGGGTTAGGTGCGACCATTAAAAGCATCATTTCTCGGCAACGTCATGCAAGGAAGAGCAGGTGCTATTAGGCGTGGGTGGTTCTACAGAGAACTTTATGCAGAAGACCAGTCACTGCAATGCAGCTGAGTTATTGCAAATGACCTTGAGACTCTTGTCAACTTCAGTGGATGAAAAATCAGATGGGCTTATGTGCTATCAGCATGTCTGTGGACACGGGAGTTCAAAAGGTAAAGCTCAGTGGTGAGCTTTAAGTTGTAGAGATAAGCTCAGTGGCTTACCTTTCAATTTGAGTGACTTTTTCAGCTGGTTGCTGTAACAATCCCATTCCCAGATAAGATTTGGCTACTCTTCGTCCTCTAGCTTGGCTAGGTCTATGGAAAGAAGAAGAGTCAGGAAAAAGGAAGAAAGGAAGGCCAGAGTGTGGAAGCACCAGCAGTGGATGTGGTGATGAAATAGGGAGGCAGAGAGGAGATTTACATGGTCATCCCTACCACAAGGTGATATTTAGAGGAATATCTCTTTGGGGAATATATATAACAGAAGTATTTATGGATGGACTAGCTAGACTGGCTAACTTATTATCTCTACTCGCTAAGGGGTGGTATGCTCCTGTATAGAGGCCTTTCAACGCCTAAAGGGGTGAGTCCTACAAAAAATCAAACTGAAATTAGCTGCAGTCCCAGAAAATCCTCCTGGAGTCATCACTCTATTTGTCACCTGACCTTCGTCATAACAAACTGTTCATCACTGTACTTCAATGGCAGGTAGAGATTTTACATAACTAGCAGATAAGCCATATTTGCTTTGCCTGGGACTGTGGGGCATGCCTGGGGCATGTGATGATAGCATGACATGCTATCCTAAGCTAGCATCAAGAAAGTATTTTAATGATGAAGGCACAAGAAAAGACCTCTTGATCCCCAACCAAGTCCTGCCTGTCTTCTCTTCCAGTCCCCAGTGGACACAGCTCATCATGCAGTGAGGGGTAAATATTGCATAGGCCTTCAGGTCTTGTGCAATCCGCTGATTAGTTCACTGGAAATTGTGTAATTTGTTAGGTAATGCAAGGCCCAAGTTCACCTGTGGGGCTGAGCTAACAAGACTTCATCTGCTTCCTAGAAGGCTAGAAATGCCTCTGCACTAGGATGAAGAGCAAACTCTATCATTTCATAATCACCCAGAGCCTGTTCATTAGAAACACTCTGCTGCTAAGGATCCTCCTTGTGTGATCAGTGTCTCAGCAGACTTTTAGCCACGGGACCATCATTTTAGTTTCCTTGTATAAAAGCCTTCACCCCTACTTCAGGACAAAGAGGCCAATTTAAGGAGTGACAGCAAGAAACTATGAGACAACATGCCAGTGTTTAGTGTTGTTAGGCCTGTTGTCTGACATTTGTTTGCCATGTTGTCATGTCAAGTCTGCTCAATGTTGACTCACTGTAGAGATTGCAACACTAGAACACATGGGACTCAGATCAAATGAACCAAGGTTAGCCAAACTGCAAATAGATGATTATTGATTAGATTCCCAAGCTTCAGTACTCAGCTATCCTTACATGCAGAGCAGCTCTCCAGCTGCTCCTCTTCTGATAGGGATTGTAAAGTCTTGAGATCTTCAGATGTAAGGTGGAGTTGAAGAACAAAATGTTATCATAATAAATTGACGTATTTTATTTTTGACTAATGGAAGATCAATTCACTCTGCATGAATTGTACACTTTTCCTCATAAATTCTCACTCAGGAGACCAGTGAAATGTGCTAACTCTAGATGGATTTCAAAGAGGTGTAAACATGAGGTTTGCTGGCTATTCATGTGCCCATGTGATTTTAAATACATGCTTGTAGTTAGAATGGCAGAATCAAGTCTTACTTATGTCCAAATGCATGTGTACCTTATAGATAACTACTCCCAGAAACATAATGATTCTTATACTACTAAATGTATACAACTTGATGACATATTTTTTAACTATTAATTTGTGCTTAAGAGAAATTATTTGAGAAAAAGTAGCCTGGACAGCAGTGATGCATGTGATTCTTATTATGAACTATATTTAGTTAGAGAAAGTCATGCAAGAACAGTAGAAGAAAAGAAAAATATCTAAGTTAAACATCAAAAAAAATCTAAAAACATCAAAACATATTTTTTTTTATCCATTGTAGGATAACACAACTTCCCAATATTAATCGTGGGAAATAAAAGGAGCAGCATTCTGAGATAAAACGCCCTTCCTGATCAGGCAAAGATCTCTTTCTGTTGAAATATCGAGTCCTTTTTTTGCGCTTAGCCACTGAGTCACAGGTAAGATCGGTTGGCATCCCTTCATGATCACAAAGGCAGAATTAAAGTCATTAAAGTGTCAAGGTTTTATTCCATATTTTTCATTTACTATCAAGCATTGCACAGCGTTTTTGTCTTGTTTGCACTGCAATATGCTATCCTAAGATTTTAAGTTAAAGCCCCCCAAAAGCTATTGTTGGGAGAGCCTGATTTCCCTAGGCTAGGTGCCTATGTCCCCTTGTGTTCCCAGCTCAAGTCTGGAAGTTAACATTCACCAGAAATCTCTGCAGGAGAGCCTCATTCCTAGCATGGGCTCCCGTGGGGCATTGCTTGACGCAGACATCGTCCTGTTCCAGCCTGAGGTCACTGCTGTGCTGCACACATGGCTCTATTCTTCAGGCGCTTTATGCAGGTTTAGCCTGGTTTTAAGCAACTGGTTTGCACCTGCCTTTGTGACTTTATTTATTTATTTATTCCTAGGAAACAGAGTCATGGAATTTTCCTATTGCTCTGAAAGAAACTTTCAGGCTACCCAAGCTAGTGGGCTTCAAAGGATACTGAATTTCCAAGAGTGCTGCTCTCTTTCTGAAAATAATAAGGCATTTGGACAAGATCCTTGGAGGTTACAACAATATGCAGTACTGAAATTCAAGCAAAATGACATTGGCTAGAGATTGGTCTTGTTCCATGGATGGAAACCAGCATACAGCTCTGAAAGTGAGTGGAGCTGGTTCAAATATTGCACACGATAGCAAAGAATAATCTGCCTTCTGCACTGTCACATTCTGGGTTTTATTTGTATGTGTGGAGAACTTGACTCATCCTTGGTATAAATTTTTCAGGGGACACATAAAAAGCACAATTCTGTCCACAAAATGTCACTACATCTTCTACATTAAGGGACTGGAGCATCTATTTTACGAGGAGAGACTGAGTGAGTTGGACCTGTTTTCTCTGGAGAAGAGAAGGCTGAGAGGGGATCTGATTAACATGGATAAGTACATGAAGGGGGAATGTAGGGAGGAAGGGGCCAAGCCCTTCTCAGTGGTGGTCAGTGATAGGACAAGGGGCAATGGGTATAAGCTGCAACACAGGAAGTTCCATCTGCAGGTGAGGAGGAACTTCTTTACTGTGAGGGGGACAGAGCAGTGGAACAGGCTGTGTTGTGGGGCGGTTGTGGAGTCTCCTTCTCTGGAGGTCTTCAAAACCCGCCTGGATGCCACCCTGTGCCACATGCTGTAGGTGTGCCTGCTTGAGCAGGAAGGTTGGACTAGATGATCTCTAGAGGTCCCTTCCAACCTTGAATATTCCGTGACTCTGTGATCTTCAGCCTATCCTCATTAAGGATAGATGGGGGAAAATTCATTTTTCTTTTGATCTTTTTCCATAAAAAAGGGGTTCCTTTCCTGATTTCTTCACGTTCATATTCAGGTCAGATATCTATCTGTTGACAAAATATAATACTTTCTATGGCAGTAGGACAAAAAAAAAAGGGATATTTTGGATGTTTTGGCAGTTCCTGGCAATTAGATCTGATGGTTGGTAGATGGAAATAAATATGTATCATAGTGTTATTTCCAGTGTAAGCATTTAGATAACTCACCTTGCTGCTGCTTTCTTTTAGTTACATAAGCTTGCCAGTTACCATGCAGATTAAACATAAACATCAGTGAAGTATTCATTCTATTAATAATTCTCAGAATAAAAATACCATTAACTTGCAGTTAAATATGGTAAATGAGGTAATAAGGAAGAAAATGGCTGGGCCAGAATACCAGAGGAAGGAACTATAGAAATGGGATTAACTTTTTAGCTATGTATGATGCTATCTGTCCAAAGAAAAAAGATTCCTATAGATATAAGAGCTGTTGCAGGGGTTGACATCTACAAGGCCAGAATTTAGTTAAGAAAAACTTCCAGTGTTTTCATCCTTCTGTCATATTATCCAGGAAATCACAACTCCTATTAACTCCCTCTTCCTGTTCACAACTCCTGTTAACTCCTGTAACTCCCTTACAAACTGGAAATAATCTTCCTTTCACTGTAAAAAGAGCAATCACACCTGTAACACCCATGCAACTTAATGAACTCTTACAGATCAGTCCATTCTACTTTTGTTTCATGGAAAAAAAAGGAGAGGAAACAAAAGGGGGAGTCATAGATACGCTGAAGTCAATTAGACTTTTGGTTATTACTCCAGTTCATAAATCAAGGGCAGCCTTCATCACTCTGTGGCTTACTAAATGCAAGCAAAGCACTCAAAATGGGACATAAGTGAAAATTAAAGATATCCTGAATGATAGGATAGGGAGATGGAGAGAAGATGTTACATATCTCATAAGTGAACAAAGGATCTGGGGGAGTAGATGAAGAAAGTTCCCATCTTCTATTCCCTCTGCCTGACCCATCCTCATAGACCCATTGGACATAGGCCTGCAAAAGCCATGAGAGCTCATGCGATGCAGTGAGACTTGGCTGATGGTCAGATTACACAAATGCCTAACCAGGTGGAAATGCATTCTTTTGAACGTTCATTGCCCTTCTCATTGCAGCCTGAGGTATGTGGGATAACAGTCGTCTTTCCAGATGGCTGATTGCGGTTACTGATTGACAGAGCACTCAGACATCAAAAATTCACAGTCCTGCAAGGACTATAAATACCACATACATTCCCCAGCCTCTTCCTCAGAAAAGCTTCATCCTGTCTTGGTGTCTGATACTTTTCAAGGGGACACATAGTCCACAGCTGACTAATAGCCATGAGGCTCCTCTACATGCTCTTTGCTGTTCTCTTCCTGCTCTTCCAGGTTGCTCCAGGTGAGACGCAACACATTCGGCTTGTATAATTATTCTTTACTGTGTCAGACTGAAAACTGAGGTTTTAACATGCTCTTCTTCTCACAGGTTATGCCGATGAGACTTTTGCTGACACTGCAGAGTGTAAGAGCCAGGGAAATTTCTGCCGTCTTACAACCTGCCCACCCACTTTCTCTGTCTCGGGATCATGCCACGGCGGGTTGCTGAAATGCTGTAAGAAGTAAGTGTCACAGGGCACGAGGGCATTTTCATGCTGCCATTTTATCTAATTTATATTCTATTTCTCGTATTAGAAAGCAGGGCGTACAGGGTGGCTGTTTATGATAAAGGCCAGATGGAGGATGAATGGGTACATGATAGAAGTGTGTTTGGGGAGATAACTCACTGTTTTTTTTCAGCATGTTTTGTTTTTCTCCTTGAGGACTGGAATATGCTTTTGGAGAATGCTGGAACAAGTTTCTCTAGCTTAAGACAAAATGTATTCCTTGTGCTTTTAACTCTCATGTTAGTTTTATTTATTTATTTATTTATTCGCTATATTCTGATCATTGCTACCTGTAATTTCCAATTCCATGTACTAAATTCATGGGAAATGAGAAGTTTTTCTTTCCATGAAAGGGTTAATCATGATCTTATAGTTCACACCAGTAGGAGCTATATAGGCAAATGTTCAGACATTTAAGTGACCAGAGAGAGCCCAGCTAAAACTAAAAGACTCAGATATGTCTTTTGGTTTTTTTTAAGGTTTTACCAGCCTCTGTATTCTGCTATGTTTAAACCTGATGGAGTAGTTTAAGGGCTTCTAGTAACTGAAAAAAGTGCAATGAGTTGGCTTCAGAGATCAGGTTTCAAAGCACATTACTCAGCCACTGAAACAGCATAGGATTTCCTCAGATTACAGACCTATACAACAGCTGTCGGGCAGAAAAGAAACCCAAACCATACCATTGTCATAAAATTAAAAACACTTAGGAAATATCTACTTAGAAACTCTGCACTCCTCATAAAAGGTGCAGAAGCAACCTACTACTGTATGATTTTTCAAAGGAATGACTCATTCCCTCTGTGAAAGATCACTCAATTTAGGAAACTCTATAGGGAATGAATAGGAATGTCAACAGCATGCCTCTGACACTGAACATCATTAAGGAAATCTGTTAGGCGTCATCCAAGTCAATGTGGGGTTAGGAGACAAGGAAGACATTCTTGAGTTTGATTCCAGGTGTAATATTTCTTGTTAAAATCTTTCTTAGAAGGATGTCCCCCTAAGTGATTTCAATAGATGCTAATCATCAGGATTAATATCTCTATTGGACTAGATGGGTTAATATCTCTATTGGACTATTGGGTTAGATGTTCAGCTAGATTGATTCACTACAGCTGTAGAAGTTGAAACCAACAGGTTATTCTGAGAACAGGGCTTTAAATCTGCAAGCTGACCTCACCCTATTTATTTGTTCTGAAAAGTAATTAGCAGATATTGAGGCTTTTATATGAAGATTGTAGACTGCACTTCAGTGAGATTACAACACCCTTTGTGTCCTAACAGGATTGTAGCCCAATAAGAAGATAAGGCTCTCTGGATCAATGCCACTACACCAGCAACATTTCCACTGCCTTGAGGAAGTGCATTTGATGGATTCCTCCTCTATCTAAACCCTTCTGCAACTGAGCTTTGAAAGAAGCTTCCAGAGGGCACATCCTGTTAACACACTGCTTATGGAGATCTATTTTTTCTTTCCTCGCTGAAGTCACTCCTTTTTTTTTTTTTTTTTTTTTTTTTTTTTTTTTTTTTTTTTTTTTTTTTTTTTTTTTTTTTTTTTTTTGCTTTTAATTAATACACAAGCCACTTTGACAGCTTGGCCACCTATCCCAGCCTACCTCACAGGGATGTTTGGATTTTCAATCAGATCAAGTTCAGGCTGTTCTTGGAGGATGTAGAGCTATCTATATATGTAGATGCAATATTATTTTATTCATGCACAGAAATAAATGCCTTCTAAAGCCAATAACTGTGATCTCTTGTTTTTACTGGGCATAATGGCTTTGGGGGTGTATCAGTGTCTTTAAATAAATCAGGCTGTGTTGTTTCACCTACAGAGGAAATGAAAAATCGAAGGAGTCAGATTCACAGATATTGCTTCCTTCTTCCTGTCTTAACTTCCCCATCAGAAGTTTAACAGCACTCTTGTCTTATCAGCCTGAAAAAGGCAACAGATCTGACTTTTCCCTATTGTTTTGCCATTATCCCGTTCAAATAGTGTATAAATTGTACTTGTGCTAGAAAACTTGTAGAAGCCCAACACTGCTATAGCTGTAGAACTGTTGAATAAGTCTGGATCTCTTTGTTACAGTGACAAGGAGGCCATAGTCTGTAACTGTTAAATTAATATATTGATGAATTTCTTTACACCATTGTTTTGTTGGTCATAGTTTAAAAATTATGTTGCAAGAACATCCACAGTGATGAACTTAGTACCTAGCAAAAGTGTCTGTCTATATTCCCTTCCTGAAACCCAGTGATTTACAAACCTCTTCCCTGTTAACTGAAGAATGGAGTTTACAATACAGTGATGGGATCTGTAATTTTCCACAGATTTGTGTCAGTGACTTCTTCCCCATGGCTGATCTTCTACAGCCTCTTCAAAGATTTGAAGAGGAGATACCCCACTGAGACCCGGCTTCATGCCTGAGTAGTCACTGTCAAGTTCTCCATCAAGGGTAACAAATATCCTGTACCTTCAGCCCACTGTCACCTTTGTTGAGTCTGAAAATGTCTGTGCCTCTTTCTCCTTGTCCTTAGTTTTGTGATGGGGAGACTCAACACCACTGTTTAAAACTGCTAAAATGTCAATTTACTCCTAGATCACCAGAGATTTTGACCAAATCACACTTCCAGTTATGCTTCGGTGCCTTAACTCCTTATCGGTTGTGACAAAAAGCAGAGGCTTCCCTTTAGGTCCAAAGACGTTTGCATTTCTTTTCACTCAGTCCAGAAAACAGACCACAAAATGAGATTTTCAGAGCTGAAAATGCAAACAAACATGTCTCTGAAGGAGCACTCAAAGGGATAAACTTTCTCTTTCTGGGCGATGAATTTCCTCTTTTTATTCACAAGGTCAAGTCCAAAACTAACTGCCCTATCTGCTCTTTCACTACTGGATCAAATATTAACTCTAATACACACCGGCTCCCCATCAGTAACATCTGTGTTGCTTTTTCCAAGTTACTGTTTGCCAAAGTCTCCTCTTTTCTCTGAAAGTAAGAAGTGACACATCTCCCCAGTCTCCCTTTTCCAAGTTTTGGGGAGACTTTGCAAAGGGTTGCTATTGCCACAGGGCAGGGATTCACTTTTCTGAGTCAGACAGACTTACGACAAGCTTTGCTGCTGCTATCCAAATGGGATGGAGATGTTGTCCCTTCCTTTCCCTGTCCCAGCATGTTTAGTTACAAAGAGCATGGATCAGCATGTGACACCAAACCTGGATCCTTTCAAGGTTTACTCAGCAAACTAGCCCTAAAACAGCTCCTCCCAGACAAACACTCCTGCCCCTCATGCTGCCTAAAAGAGGCAAGAGGAGGGTTTTGAAAGGAAGAGATTTGCACTTTCATCCTCTCCATTAGACCCTACTATATATTTTTTTTTTGCAAATTATATGGCATTTGGCTTTACCTTTTTATGACTAGCCATATTTGACTAGCCATATTTCATGATCACAGGTTCCCTGTGGATTTCCTCTCCTTTCCATTTCGTGACCAGGTAAGATCTGAAGCTGGAGGTGTATGTGGAGGTGAGGGCTGTGTGAAACATCAAGCAGAGCATTCGAGGGTTGTGACTATGGCCTGGCTCACAGATCAGTTAGCAGCTTAACATTTCCAATAGGTCACTCCAAAAATATTGGCAACATCCAAACATAAATGAAAAAAAAAGTTTTATCATAAAATATTGACTCTCCCAAATCATCTTTTTCCACATGCTTAGGAGGAACTGTGCTTAGAAGTATCTTCATTTACATGGAATCTTCTCCATGAAGGCAAAAATTTGGAAAGAGTTTCAAACCACCAGTAGGGCACAGGATTTGAGTGCTAGTAGCAGCAGTGGGGTGTACAAACGCTTTCAAGATAGTCCTTAGTTACTAAAAGGGAATTACAGAATCACAGAATCACAGATTTTTAAGGTTGGAAGGGACCTCTAGAGATCATCTAGTCCAACCTTCCTGCTCAAGCAGGCACACCTACAGCATGTGGCACAGGGTGGTGTCCAGGCGGGTTTTGAAGACCTCCAGAGAAGGAGACTCCACAACCTCCCTGGGCAGCCTGTTCCAATGCTCTGTCACCCTCACAGTAAAGAAGTTCCTCCACACCTGCAGACGGAACTTCCTGTGCTCCAGCTTATGCCCATACCCCTCGTCCTATCGCTGGCCACCGCTGAAAAGAGCCTGTCCCCTTCCTCCCTGCATTCTCCCTGAACTTATACATATTAATCATATCCCCTCTGAGCCTTCTCTTCTCCACAGAAAACAGGCCCAGCTCACTCAGTCTTTCCTCATACGAGAGATGTTCCATTCCCTTAATCATCTTAATTGCTCTTCTCTGGACCCTCTCGAGAAGCTCCACGTCCCTCTTGTACTGGGGTGCCCAGAACTGCACACAGTACTCCAGATTAGGATGTGGTCTTCTGTGACAACATGGCACAATGCATACTACCAGATGGTCCTTTCTGTTTAGTGACTTCATCTTCAAAAGATATTACAATTCATGGCCAAGACAGATCCTAAATATCTCAGACAGGGAGCAATGGAACACTGAACTATCCTAGAAGAACATCTGGAGATCCAAAATGTCTCAGGCAGGGAGTAATGGAGCACTGAATTATCATAGAAGAACATCTGGATTTCATAGGCATGGGCATAGGAATGGGCATGTCCACAACCCTTAGATCTCCATCCTTCAGTTGCACATAAGAAGCGCATCTGCAGCCCTAGGAATCCACTCAATATGAGGAGCAAAGCTCGAATCCATTCCTTCATCCAAAGAGGAGGCTCTGTGGCTTTCCTGTTTCATGTGGCTTTGCAGGCCAGCTCCCTGGCTTTTCTTAGCCTTGCAGTGCTCAGTTGAGGCTGAGGGGAGGACAGGCTATCACTAAACATGGCCAAGAGTCATGGCCCATCAGCAGATTTGCATGGTTTACAGTACTGCGGATCACGGGATCCCACCTCCCATGTCCTCCAATCCCATGTCCTCTCCAAGTGCAGCCCACCAGCTGGCACATGGCCTGAGAGTACCAAGTGATTTGCTAATGTGATTTGGTCATTGCTCGGGTCAGGCATCTTATAACGTATTAGGTTGCAACATGTTCATACATCAGCAATCTCTACAGCACTAGGACAATACAAGGGCAAGAACTTACTGTTCTCTGGACAACCCATTTTTCCCTCCCCCTTATCTACGTTACTCAACCCCAGAGCCATTTATAAGTACGGGGACTAACAGTATTCTGCCTAGAAACACCGGCTTCCGCCTTCCATCAAATACCTTCTCACCGGCAAAGCTTATCACCTGACCATCTGACAGTCATGAGGATCCTTTTCCTCCTTGTTGCTGTTCTTTTCTTCCTCTTCCAGGCTGCTCCAGGTAATATAGAAAATAGGTGAGATGAAGGCTGCATGTACAGAGTAGTTCATTAAAACCCAGTGCTCATACTCAGACTACTTCTCTGTTCCTGGACTCCATACATTTCATCTTAAGCGTTTCCTTCCCTAGTCATAGTCCTAATCTTGTTGGATGGTCTTGTGGATGGTCTCTTTATAGCCCTACAAGTCTTGTCTTCCAGTTGCCTGTTGACATGAAAGAAAGAAGATGTACTCCTGTGTATTGAGGCAGTTCTGTAGGCTGAAGCTAAAGATCTAACCTGGCAGTGAGAGAGATATAAGACATTTTTCTTCTCACATTTGCATCCCCCTGCTCAAAATATATTCTAAATGAGTAGATTTCCTATGTTTTTGAAAGTTGTATTGACTGTTGAACTTGTGAGTGACTTTCCCTGAAGTCTATGCCGCCTATATGCATTAAATATGTTCACAGCATATGCAACTTTCTAGGCTAGTCTCAAGACCTTGGGAGGGGATATACATTTGTGGCTCCTGCAGACTGAAGCTATGGGAGACCCAAATAATGATTATCATGCTCTAGATGTCCCTCCTGGAGCAGGGGTTTGGACTAGATGATCTCTAGAGGGTCCCTTCCAACCTCAACCATTCTGTGATTCTGTGATCATGGAAATATTCTGAACTCACACTTGTGGTCAAGTTTTCAGGTGGGATAACCCCAGGTGTTTTCACTGAAGAAGATGGAGCTGTAGGGTTTGAGCTGATCATTTGGCCCTTCAGTTCTGAACATATTTGGTATGGTAAAACCTGCATAATATCTAGCTAAAAACATGTACGGCACAAGTAATAACAGTGAGTTTATAATACATGTTTATGTATAAAATAATTTATTGGGACTATTGCTAGTCCCATAGTTTTAGCTGTGAATGAGATCCATCTTTTGTAGTTTTATGCCATCTGAGTGAACTTCGTCATGTTTAAAATGTTAACAAAGTATGTAGTTGTCCTGCAAAAGTACAGAAAGATATTCAAAGTAGGATACAATGATTCTGATATCATAAATATTAAAATTCTGGTAAAACTTGAACTGAAAGCTTGAAGTTCATTTAGGACATTGCTATTTGAATAATGTATCTGTTTATCTGGGAGTATTAAGAGACTCATTTCAAATGTGTATTTCCCTGTGTCTCCTATTGCTTTGACAGAGCATAGCGAGTCTATGTGTAACTGAATAACAAATACATGTCTCTAAGAGAAGACACTTATCCTGAGATCATTATTAATCAGCAAGTCTGTATTTCCAGATTGTAAATCTAGCAGCAGAGTCTGCTGGTTTGTTTGCATCTTATTTAGATATTGAGACATTAAGAAGCTGTGAGTGGGTTACTACAGTCACGAATTCAAACACTAGTTAGAAAAGAAGAAAGTATAAATTTGCTTTTTCTCCATATTTGCTTTCTGTTTCCTCCTTTCTGGAACAGAGGACGGACTCAGGGAATTTCTTCTCCTAAGCCCTGGCATACATACTCTGCCTTGTAACACAGTGCTGCAACTCTTCCATCTTCTGCTGTGACAAATATATATGAATCTTCTTGAATCCTACTTGTTTTTTTCAGTTTACAGCCAAGAAGCTGCTGATACCTTAGCATGCAGGCAAAACCGGGCCTCCTGCTCCTTTGTTCCATGCTCTGCACCTTTAGTTGATGTGGGAACCTGCCGTGGAGGGAAGCTGAGGTGCTGCAAATGGTAAGATGATCTTTTTTTTCAATAAAATGCTATTCCACCAAGAGAAAAAAAACTTACCTGATTTTCCTCCCTTTTGGGATGCATCAGACCATCTTCCCCTGCTCGTTGTACCTTCCCAGATCCCTTTGATTGTTGGTTTATGTGTTTGACACAGAAAAGTATAATCTTGTGGTGTCAATCAGATTATTTCCTACTCAAGTGACACACAGTTCCAGGGGGCTGATGTTCAGTTTAATCACTTCATTTCCAGGAAAATTTATCTTGAGGAGAATGCCCTGTCCCATGTTCCTCATCTTTTCAGTCTAAGTCATTTACTACTTGGTCACTGACACATCTAATGATCACTGGTGTCAATCCCAGATTATATAAACTCCACCAATATGAATCTCATATTCCTGCTCCTGGAGCTGCAGGAAGAAACAACATCAGTTTGCTTTCCTCTGAAAATTGCAGAGAGAAACTGTGGAGGAAGGAGTTCACAGATGGATGAGCCAGGATGGCCTGAGCTCAGATCAGCTCTGTTCCCAGCCATGGGGTTGTTCTCCTCAGAAGTTTGCTGAGACCACATCTCAACTGTGATATTAATGCAAGTGTGAGCTCACACTCAAGCCTGCACCCTTTCCATATCCATGTTGCTAATATCTTATCCTCCAGCTTGATAAGATAGTACCAGGGCAGAAATGGCTTGTGCTCCAACACTGCCTCTGCCAAGTGATGTGGCCAAAACTACCTTGAGATGTCCAGTGCTGAGGACTCTGCCCAGCCTGAACACAATGTGCTTCATGCTACCAAAATGCAAGATTTACCCGTGTAGAATAACCATGAAGCAAGCCAGGACACACATCTGTAACGCATTTTTCCATCTGGGTTACGTTGTCTGGTGCAAAGTGCCCAATCAGAGTATCACTGATTCAGTGATCAGAGTATCACTGAAATCTCTCTTGCACCCTCAAATAGCTGTAAGGGAAGTCAGAGGTTTCCTTTGAGTTAGAGGAAAATTTCTACCTTTTGAGAATAAAGTAGATTTTCATCAGTATCAACTCCATGGGGAGCTGTACTGAAATATGGTATTATCTAGCTCTGATATTTGTGTCATTTCATGTCAAAGGAGCAGTGTTAGACCTAATTCTTTTGTACCTTATGCATCTTTTACTTTGTTTTAATTACTTGTATTTATATTTAAGCTGTCTTTCAGCAAGACTGAATTAATGATTAATGATTAATACAAAAATGATTAATTATGATTAATTAATGATTAGTACAAATGAATGATTAATGCAAAAAGAAAGGAAAAACAAAAAAGAAAAGAATACCCTTGTTATTTTTACTGAAAGTGAGAGAATTGGCCACTTTCACCAGTGTAGTTCTTTATTCCTAAACTAGATTTATTCTAACTAGATTATCACAAGACGGTTATGTCATTCTGAGACTACAAGGTATTTTTTATTTAGTTGGATGGAGATAGGCAAAAATAACTAAGTATCTATCTTCTATTTCAGGACTCCCAGTTCCTAAATTGATGAAGTTCCCTTCATTGACCACTCAGATAAGAACTCTGGGATCTTCTGAGACATTTCCTTTCTTTTGACATCAATGGATCTTGGCTCTGGTCAATTCTTGAAGACCCTTGGGAGCACTGGAAGATCTGAGGAGCTCTTATACACCTCAAAAAGAGATTTGCAGCTTCAATTCTAATAAAAGCATGTCACTGTAAAACCACATTGCTGACATTTGCTCATGTATGTCAGGGTGGTTTTTCTTTTTGTTATTGTCTATAATAATCAAACTGTAAGCGAAGCTTATTTAACTAAATTAAGTTAAATTATTATGTGTCACTGAGTCCTGTTAATTCTCCACTGATAATTTCTGTCTTGCAAAGATCTGTATGACGATGTATGCATATTATAACTCAAAAAGTACTAGAACCCATTCTCTGAGTGTGCAGTCAGCTGAAGTTTTTGGCCATATCTATGCTGTTAAAATCTCCTCTCCTCTAAAACAGGGCCTCCATCTGAAACTGAAAAGCCCATGGGCTACATTTAGACATGTCTGAGAGACCTTTATTGCCAAGGATTCCTCTAACAGTTGTGTAGTATGTCCAATGGTGTCCCCATGCCCATTCCTTGGTGTCATTCTGTTAATTAATATAAATGATCTTTCATGATTTCATGTCACCTTTTCCTCTGTTTTATGTTCCTGTTGTCCTCTTCTCCACCACTTTCAAGCTGCGTCTAGTTTCAAGGATCTAAATTTGACCCCTGCACTGCTGTGAAGCACTGTGATAAGTGAAAATCTGGAGCCTGCTCACTAAATGTTTAACAATCACATTTACAAAAATCCACTTCCCCACATTCAGAAGATTTATTATTACTATTAATAATAATATTTGCATTGTTGATGCTAGTAGTTAGCAAAAAGGGCTAATCATAATTTGGGATTAGGTTTCTACTATCACCATCATAATTTGGAGAATCTATTTGTAATTATTATTGCTTTGAGAAATAAGAACATGATCAAGCCATATTCATATTCATGTTTTTTCCACTTCTCAGAAAAATGCCCCACAGTGCACATGTCTTGTTGCCTTTGGGAGAGATAGGAGACAGATTTCTTGACAAAAAAAAAAGCAAAAAAACAAACTAAGACAATTCCTCATGGGTGTAAGGAGCAAACACAAGTCTTTTGGGACAAGTTTATTGCAATATATAGAGACATGTAGAGTATAGTCTATGATACATTAACACTCCATTTGTGCAGTTAGAGTGTATTTCTATGCAAATCTCATTACTGTAGATTCACATATTCACAGAATCACAGAATGGTTGAGGTTGGAAGGGACCTCTAGAGATCATCTAGTCCAATCCCCCTGCTCAAGTAGGGACACCCAGAGCACGGGGCACCTGGTTGCATCTAGGTGGGTTTGGGAGATCTCCATAGAAGGAGACTCCACAACCTCCCTGAGCAGCCTGCTCCAGGGCTTGGGCATCCTCACAATGAAGCAGTTCTTCCTCACATGGAGATGGAACTTCCTGAGATTCAGCTTGCACCCTTTTCCCCTTGTCCTATCGCTGGCCACCACTGAGAAGAGTTTGACCCTTTCCTCCCTACATTCTCCCTTCAGGTATTTATACATATTGATCAGATCTCCTCTCAGTCGTCTCTTCTCCAGGCTAAACAGACCCAGGATTCTGGAAAAAAAATAATAAAATGAGTTTCCAATCTGAATTCTTATGGAGGAAGGTTATCTGCATCGGGACAGTCTTTCCCATTTTGGTTATCTGCCCTCTTCAGCATCTGTATTTTTGTTAGCAATGGATTTTAACTGCAAGGACATTTTATAAAACATGCAAAATATTGGTCTTCCCTGCATCATTCAAAGATTGCTCTTTGAAGAGCAATCCAAGTCCTGAAGTTTGCTTGGTGGAAGGGTTTTCCATTTTTGTGGTTGCTGATGCTCCCTTGCTGGCTTGCATTAGAGCAAGCTAATGATGCTGATGCTGATGCTGATGCTCCCTTGCTTTGCCTCTAACAGACAGACTGGACATATGTAATGAACAGATTTCCCCAGAAAACACATCATTTTTGGTGATTCCTCAACTCACCACGATCACACAGCAGGGTCTTTTTTGCTGGCAACGTCCAAAGAGCCTCATGTGGGGAGGACATTGATCCGTGAAGCAGAAGCCCCCAGCATTTTTACACTGCATCTCACTATTAGGTGCACGCATAAAACCTGTATGGAGAAGCAGAGTTTTTGTTCATTTTTACTTGACATATTACTGCCTCAGGTCTATTCCTGTGCAAAATTCCTTCTGCAACCTTTGAAGGTGATGGATTCTTTAGAAAAAGAATTCAGAAAAGTAATAATACAAACTCCTGTGAACATTCAGAATTTTCCCCATCACCTTTTTCTTTTAGTTTTTATGTAGTTCTTACCTAAAGTGCTGTGGAGCACTAAGAAGAGAACAGCAAAGAAAAGATAAGAAATCTTCATATCCAAATCCAGTGTCACAAAATATAACAGCTGACAAGAAAAAAATATTATAGACAGGTCATGGGTTTATCCTACATGTGTTATTACCTGGTTCAAACACTATTTATAACACATCAGTTGAAATGTGTTAATAGAAACTATAATTTATGTAATAGAGTAATTTTAAAAAAATTCATCTATTGAAATAGTATATCAAACAGGAAAAAAACTATTTGAAAGCACATTTCAGAAGATCAAAAATAGTATTTTATGCCTATAAAAGTAAAAATAATGAAATGACCATTCTCTATTAGTGATAGCAAATCTACATAGCTTCAATATAAACTCTTAAGTTGAACTATTGTATACTCAAGATGTTATAACTAATAAAAAATTTAGAAATGTAATGAATCTCCTCTAGCTTTTAGCCATGTATTAAAATATAAACAAGCCTGTTTAAACATTGTCTTTCCAGGTAACACTGATATGTGAACAAATTTATCAGTTCTTCCATTGGGACATTTATCCCTTTTTATTTGAGCCTGTTCACTAAGATATACTCCTTCGAAATTAATATAATTTGTTTTCAAATTATAACAAAAAAGGCAAACTAGTTAATTATTAAAAATGTCCCCTTTTTCTGCTTTATTCCAGATATTGTTAGATAATGATTTATATCATTATAATTGCTCTGATAATAAATGCAAAATTGCAATTATTTAAATAATAGTAGCCATTTTTCTACCTTACAAGCCAGTATTAAATCCCTAGAAAGTCTTTACATAGAAAGCTAAAGAGTTATTAATTTCCTCTATACATTTTATGTAACATATGCCAAGTGAAAGCCTGGGGATATTTCTTGCTACAAAGTTCAATTTACTGTTACAAATAGTACTAACTTACGCAATATATTCATAAAAAATCACCATTATTGACTCTAATAATCAGCCAATTTTGTTACTAAAATATTTAAACACTAGAATATATAAATAATACTATATATTTTAATTGTCTATGAGGATTATATTAAATTTTAAAATAATAAGTCTTGGCATAATGAATATCTTTTTTGATAAGCCCAGAAAGTGACCCAAAAAATAAAAGATTTTTGTTTCACTCCTTAATAACATAAAGCAATGTGAAAAGTACATCTTCAGCTCACCCTAGTGAACCTCACATCAGTAAATAGAAGGTGGAAAGTGACTGCAATAGCCAGTCCATCCTACCTGGTTCCGCTCGGGGACCTGCTCGGCTTCTCCAGGTGCTGTCTGGTCCCAGAACAAGAGCTTTTATACATTGCCGTTCTTGATAAAGCTGCCACAGACTGCTGTGTCAGTAAGAAGTGACACGAGCTTCTCACGGTTACCAAACTACCAGTTCCCAGCAGGAGAGCAACGGGCCCCGCTCATGAACTCACCTTTCTCTCTGGAAAATGAGCTGGCATTTCTGAAAAACACGTTGCACCACACCGGGTTGTGCAAGAGCCACTGAAGGTTGAGGGAAAAAAAAAAACAAAAATAAACAAACAAAAAACCAACAGCAAAGAAATCATAAAATCGTGATAGGAAAAATCCAAATGGGAGCTTTAAACACTCAGCAATTCTTAATCACACTGCAATTCACACTGCTGTTTAATTGAGGCAACATGCACATATGCTTTACAGAATGCAGGAGCATTTTTTTTTTTAACTTTACTTAAGCAAACAGAAATAAACATTGTGAATGCTAAATATGTTCTTAGAAACACAGAGCTCTGACATGAGTTGGTCTCACTTCAGTGGGGTCTTGGGGGTCTGTTTTACCTGAAAAAATTGTAAGCAGTTGGAAGATGGACCATTACTCAAGTCCTGAAAAGGACATCCAAAAGGGAGATATCTTTTATTCTAAGAACACATGCAGACATACTAATATTTTTGTATATATTTGTATCTATATGTTCATGATTTATAAGTATTATAAAAGAAATAAAGGCACATTTTTTTCTAAACAGAGATAATAAAATATATTAGAATATTTAGAATAAAAAATTCCATTTTTTTCCTAAATATTTTCTAAATATTTTTTCTAAATAAAGAAATTTGTGTTTTGTTTAAGCTAAAGAATATATGACTAGGAAAGAATATTCTAGACTGTGCTTTAATCAGGAATAGCCGCCAGGATACTAATTTATGTGACTGTTGTTCTAAAATTGCGCACCCTGCTTTATATAATAATGCTGGTGCTTACTCTTTCATTTCTCTACAGTCCTCCTAGCACATTCACACCAAAATATACGTGTGAGTGCATCTGAATTAAATCTTGTGAGTCTGAATATCATTTCCTTCCTGCTGAGACTCACCTCTGGTGACAGGGAGTCCCCAGGGAATGTCAAGCCAGGAGGATCCTTCCCCTGCTCTTTGTCATCCTTGTCCTCCAGGGTCCTATGTGCAAAAATGTGCAGCACAAATTGCGGCCAAGGAAGAGTCCTTCTATTACACTGTCCTTGGACAGCCCTATGGAAAGTGGCTCAGAACTCACCTGGCAAAAACCAGCCTGGAAATCATGATTGCCACCTGGCGTTTTCTTCAGCAATGCTGAGAGCTGTTCCCTGTACTCTCCCAGCATGGTAACGGGGCCGCATCTCTTCCATGCACAAAGGTGGAACAGAGGGCCTGCCTCCTGCTTTCCAAGACATCGAAATATAAAAAAAACATACTTGTTTGGAAAGCAGAGCAGAAACTAAATGTCATTTCAGCTGAGTGGTAGTAATAATATTTATCTGTGCATCACAAAATGAGACCTTTTTTCCTACAAGGGATGCACACAGCTGAAACCAGAAACAGGGACTGCATAACCCAAAGTAAGACATCTGAGATGCCTTCCAGTTCAGCACCCTGAACTGTGCAGCAAGCACCCACATGCTGAGCTCTGGTTCCTCAGTGCCCGTTTGGAGATGAGTTTGCTGGTTAGTGACCTCAAACTACTCTCTGTCTCGAGGGGGACATCTCCAATGACCCTGCAGACAGCTGCATGCACACCTGCAACCACAACACTGAGCACTGGTGAACTGGGAATTCAGCAAGGAGGACATGCCCGCAACATTTGCCCTTTCCTACTAACACAACTCTATAAAGTTATCATAAGGAATATCTTTGCTTCTCCCTGACTCATGAGAACCTGTACTCCAATTTATTCTGTAGCACTTTTATTTCTATTACAATGGCACAACCTCCACATAGGCACAGTGAAGGACAAAGTGAGGACTCCACAGAGTCAGGAGTTGAGCCCAGTAAAGACTCCAAAAAGGCTCCAAGTGTCAAAGACCAGCTGGCATGAGGGTGGGAAGCTCATCAAGAGACATGACATCTGCTCAGGATGAGGATGGAGAAAGTGGAAGAGGAAGAAAGAATCATTCTTGCTGACTCAGATAGGGAAACACAGCTGCAGGGAAGGTTTTCTCAATAGTGGACACACTGAACCAGAAGATCTGCACCAAATCCCGTCATTCTACTTCTAATACTTTGAATAAAATCAACCACTTCTGTACGAGTAGAACTAACTACTAATAACTAATTCTAACTGCTAATAAGATCAACTTCAAATATACTTCTAATAAAATCAACATTAGAGATTCAGACTTTTTTCTTTTTCTTTTTCTTTTTCTTTCCTTTTTCTTTCCTTTTCCTTTTCCTTTTCCATTTTACCTCTTTATTTTACCTTTTCCTCTTTATTTTACCTTTTTCCTTTTCCTATTCCCTTTCCTTTTTTTTCCTTTCTCTCCTTTCTCCTTCTTTTTCTCTTTCTCTGTTCACTTGTGAAATAATTGCATCTGTGTCCCAGAAAGGAGTAATAGCAAAAAATATTCATGGCTAAAATAAGCACAAAATCTTCACAACCTTTGAAGTAAATACGTAGAGTGTGAATATCTGTGCATACACTTATTCATGTATAATACCTATATACAAATATGCACACGGATATATAGAGAATGCTTGACTTCTGACTGCTGCTTTGGTCTCTACTAGAGATTCTACTAAAACTAGAAATATCTTCTTAATAATCTGCTTATGTCTTTTAGAGAATTTGGGAAATATGTATGAGGTCAGCAGCAGTGCTGGTTATTTTACAAAGTTTGAGTGGTCTGAGAAAGACTGAATACAAATCAATGTCAGAAAGGACACCAAAAAAAAAAAAAAAAAAAAAAAAAAAAAAAAAAAAAAAAAAAAAAAAAAAAAAGGAAAAGAAATTAGTAATCCAGGGAGGAAGCAAAGAGGTGAAAATGTGATAACTGATAAAATTTTGTGATGAAAATGTGTTTACGTTGTAATTGCATACAGTATGCAATATGCATATAGTCATGAAGAAAAGTCATCCAGAAGATTAGACTTAATGGACAAAATGTTATGAAGGGAAATGATGACCACATTATGGTTGCAAATTAGACAAGCTGCATGCAGAACATGGAACAAGGAGCCTGGAGGACCTACACAACAGGCATTGCATTTCCCAGGTATTTTACATAACCTTGTGGTCTAACGTATCTTGCACAGCCTAGGATGGTTCAGGATGGATTGCACAAATATCAGGGGATTTGTGGCGAAACCAGACTCAAAGAGCCCCTTTTCTCTTTGGAGAGCACTAAGGCTGAAGTCAAATTTGAACGGAAAAGGCTTTTTCATCAGCTCTAGACTGCTCTGGCCTCCTTCCCAAAGTGCTATATAAAGGGGACTGTTTGGGCTTGGGGCATCTACTGGAGAAGAGGCGGATAGCCAAGGTGATCCTCCAGCTCCTCCTCTGGTAACTCTCTCCGTGTTCTGGTTCTGAACAGAACATGCCCATTTTATACTCTCGTTATTCTTTCATTAATCTCCAGTCTAGCAGATTTTCTGCTTTTATTAACACCTTCCATTTCCTACTGCAGAGAATATAGTCTGTCTCTACCTGTGGGTTGATTGACAATATTTCAGGTAGGAGCTGTGTTTGCTGACCTCCTGGGTTAGTGGGAATTAATTAACTTCATTCAATTTTTTTTTTTTTGAATATGTATAATTTTGGTCAAAGCAATCTTGTTTTAAGCTGATGCTGATCTCCCAGTAAGCAGGGGACCCTCTATTCATCATATTTTGGTCTTGGGGTCTCTGCTCATTACAGACAAGGAATCCACAACCCACTTACAGCTATGAGGATCCTGTACCTGCTGCTGGTTGCCCTCTTCCTGGTGATCCAAGGAGTTGCAGGTAACATGTGAAGGACACAGGGAGCGGAATGAGAGAATGAAAGAGTGGGAACATCTCCCACATTGCAATCACTTTTGATCCTTTTCACATCAAATGACTGTTGTTTTTGCATTGTGCAGGGCAGCCCTTCGTTCCTAGACCTGTAGATACCTGCAATGTCCAAAACGGATTCTGCTTTCCAGGGATATGTCGAAGGCCATATTATTGGATTGGAACATGTGCTAATGGATATTCCTGCTGCAGAAGGTATGTAGAAGCACCGGAATTATTTGGGCATTTATTGGTGTCCTCCTTATCTTCTTTCCAGATCAGCTTCTTTGAGGCACAGCTCCTGACATAGTTCCTTCTCACTTACATGGTGCTCTTCCTGCTGGCACAGGGGGTCCTCAGGGGGCTTTCCCATCCCAAGCAGATCCCCAAAAAGAACATCACCAATGAAAATGTACTGATGCGTAATCTAAGACTCTCTCTTTCTCATTATGCAGGGGATGGTGAGCCTGGTAACAGTTTCTGTATCTGGGAGTTCTTTCCACATCTATTGAATTGCTTTTGAATCACCCTGAACTCATCGCTTCTGGTGGTACTGGCTCCTGCTGCAGTGGAAGACTCTTGAGAAATCCATTTGCAAAGAAACAAGCATTAGCATGAGGGGAAGAAGAATCAGTCATTCCCACAGAAATTATTTTTTCTCCCCTGCTCCCCTTTAATAAAACTAATTATCATGGCATTCATATTGCTGGACCTTGGGTGTGTTTTCTAGGGAATGAATGGATGTTTGCTACCACTGCTTGCACCACAAGTACTAGCATAAAGGTGGACAGGTAGCTTTCAGATCTGGATATTTCTTCACATTTTCCCAGCTGCTCCCTAAGGAAAAAGGGAGATTATTGATAGCCAAGTTCCTGTATCTCTTTTGCGATGACCATAGTACCTTTCCCAGGGACTAAATCTTCATGTGTTTTGGGAGAGGATTTTCTTTTCTTCATATCAAAAACACAGGAGAAATGGAAAGAAAAATAAGTAGAATAAAAACTCACAAGCACCATCAGCAGTCCAGGCATCTGTAGACTGAATCAATAAATCTCCCTATGTTTGCAGGACACTCTAAGACCTAA
>VZSG01000145.1:1460617-1472119 GCA_013398315.1 Nothoprocta pentlandii | reverse complement strand
TGAAGGACCTTGGGAATAATGCTTTAATAGTCTTCAGGCTTTCCCAGGTCTTAAGGATGAACCCTGGAATACAAAACAGGGTGCTTTTGGAACCTGAGGATGGAAAGGGTTGTCAATTAACTTGGAACTAATTCCAGTCACCTGCCATCTGTGGAAAGGTATTGAAAGACAGGATAGTTCCCAGGATTGGACTCACCCAGAACAGTAAAATTGTATTAAAAACAATCATGATAATGAGACTCCCATCAAGAGGCCTGGGCCTTTGGCATCACCTATGCCTCTGCTTTCTCCATGGAGCAAGTGGCAAATGTTCTCTGCCACAAAAGAGTCCACAGGAGCAACACCTATGGTTGTGGCTAAATGATCACAGACTCTTGCCTGTCTGGAAAGCATTCATGGTCCTCACTTCCTTCTCTAGGCCCATGTCCTCTAACCAAAGTTTTCTTTTACCATTAAAAAGGTCTGGGTCTTCTCTTCAAACTAACATCTTTATTGATTTAATGGTTATTTGTGTACAATAAGCACACATTCTGCTAGTTTCCAGGATGCTTTTTGAAGGTATTTTGGTAGTTTTGACTGAGATGTGAGGGACTGTATCCCTGTTTTTTGCTTTTTTTTTCCTGCCATTGTGGTGTAATCATGAAGAAAATAGCAAGATATCCCTGCATGCTACCCTCAGAAGGCCCTGGAGTTATCCAAGAGATTTCCCTGGTGAGGTGACCTTGCACAAGTGATCACTAGGAATCTTTTAGGTGACCTCGGAGCCTCAACACTGAAACAAACTAGAAATGGAGTGCAAAAAGGGAGACCAGCAAATGCATTTCCACAAGCTAGAGATGTGCAATAAAGTGATTTGCACACTATCTTCCTGAATATGCTGAATATGTATAGAACTATACTTGTTCAAATAGCATGACAAAATTGAAATAACTTGTTGAATTGGTTAGGAAAGAGTCAACCCAAGTGAGAACTGTGCAGGCCTTTTAAAACCACAGCTCACATTTATAATGCTCTACGGGATAAATGGTTGTATTATTACTGCTCTTCAATTAGCAAGCAATGCTGGACTGCATCTTGTAGTGCAGTGTTTGCAGTTGTCTCATATTTCATTACTGCTACGTCTGCATCATTTCCAGAATTTTCATTGTAAATGCTTCTACTCCAGTTAAAAAATGAGGTAAAGTGTTTCTTTCCGTTAGCTGTAAAGAAAGAACAATAAAAATAATTTAACTTCGGTGCTTACCTTTTGGACACCTCAAGTTTGGTGAGATTACTCCTGCTGTTTCTCTATAACAAGTATAATTCAGCTCATAGATATCCTTTCTTTAAGAAGCCTGGAGCTAGCATGGCCTATGAAAAGGAGGTTCTAGGCCACTTACATGCAACTTCTGATCTCATGCTATCATTCTCTAGATAACTACATAATGATTAAAGCTGTCAAACTGATTAGACACTTTTTATATATTGCTTAAAGTTTTTGAAAATATATCCATTCATTACTGGTTAAGATGATCTGTAGGTGGAATAAAAGTGGTTTTTTTTTAATTATAATAAAATACAACAAACTGTATCAAAAATCCTTTACATATATAGAATTTCATCTAAACACTGGCAATCCTCCTTTTGTTGGATCTCATTTGTCAGTCTTACAGAGCTGTACATCTCTCTCTGATCTAATGAAGTCTAAATTTCTATATTACCTCATCTGCAGTGGTATCAAAATATACCCTGATCTCCTGTGCATCAGTTATGATTTATAACTAGAATTCTGAGGTTAAAGATGAAGTTACTGCATGACTGAGGAACAGTCAGTGGTTAACTAGGCAACCAACCGTCACTGTTGGTCAATCTAACTCCTCTTTGGACCATATGAAATCATCCGCTCTTTGGCAAACTGTAACAGCTCGTTTTTTTGTTGGTCCCAGTGTTCTAACCTCTTGAAATGAGGAATGGAACAGCAGAGAGGTATTTGATATGGAAGCATTTTAAATAGTATTTAAATGGCACTGATAGCACTTGGCACTTGTGGTCTAGGAACGAGAGTATTGTGTAAAAAAACAGATCATAATATCTCCTTTCCTCCAAGAATGGGTTGGTGACCTAGATCTGAAATGGATGGAGGACTAAATTCCTGAGACTTTCAGTGAAGATAAGGGATAAATGGTATGTTCTTCCACAGGTACCTAAGCTCAGTGAGAGAAGAGAATAATAGAAACACCTTATTAAAAAGACTAAAACTCTTCATGAAGAATCTCTCTCCCTCTGCATTGGATATAGTAAAAGTAAAGTACAGTTAAAAAAAAAAAGAAGGTATTTTGGGAAAAGAGGATTACTTACCTAACACAAGAAGACAAACATTTGTGAGGCACTGCCTGGCTTAGCTGAACTGGATCCCACATGGTTTCCTACTCAGATTCCCCAGAGTAAAGAATGTGTAGCTGGTGCTACCATGCTCCAGGCATTAGCCAAGTCTAAGTGCAAAAAGTACTGAATAAATATGTCCAGACTATAAGGGCAAAATACCGATATCTCCCTCCAGATGTACAAAACTGATTTGACTCCCTCTTCTCCTTATAAGAACAGGGATGAAATCCTCCATTCTGCCTCCATCCTGCATTCAGGGATGGAAAGGTTTGTCACCCCAAAATCCACAAACAGAAATCTTTATTAAGTTCTCTTGACCAATATCATCTCCATCCCTATCCTTCACTTCCCTGTCATCCTGCTCTTCCAATTATCCTACTACCCCCTGAAATAACACAAGTCCTTCGTTCCCAGGACATCCTGCTCTTCTCCTTCATGCCATCTCCTTCCCCCAGACCTTGTCTAAGCCTGGACAAACCCTGGTGTTTCTGCGCATCATGCTGCTTGGAGCTCCTATGGTAGAATGAGGATACATCCTAAAGATTTTCTCTTCTCAAGTCTCATCATCTCCATTCTTTCCTTCTCTCTTTCTTACAGCATCATAGAAGAAGCTGTTCACCGTTTTTGTTACTAGCATAGGGGTCTGCATGCTGATGTCACAGGGGATGCCCACTTTGGATCAGGGCATCTCTTTTATCCAGCCACATGGCAATGATGGCGTTGACGATAGGATATTTGTAAATAGAATTCTCAAGAATGCCCAGAATTAAGACTATGCCCTTGATATAACTTGGACATAGGACCTTGGGCATAGTAAATACCAGTTTTGCCTCTGTGCTTCCCTGAGGAATCAGATTGAGCAACGATAACACTTAGTAGGCCAGCTACCCACAAAGTCTTGGCAAGCTGTGAAGCGATTACAACTTATGTCATTTTTTCTCCTCCATTTTCTGCTTTGAGACTAGAAGTTGACAGACAGGAAACTGAACTATAAATTTTTTTATACTGCAAAAACAGATAATTCTCAAAAATAATAAGAAAGCAAAAAGCTACCTCAGGCATTAATGGAATAAATTTAAGGGAAAACATTCCTAGGCATTTTCATATATACACATATAAATATGTGTGTGCATACTTGATTCTGGTCAGATAAAAAAATCACCAAAAACATGAGTCATTTTTTGATGCATACTTAAGAATTTGTAATTAGACTGTAGAAAATAAAATATATTACCACTAGCTAAATTGAGAGGCAGTAAGAAACTGAAAGATTTAAGTTGTGTTTTGGAGCTAAATGACCTGTAGTCCATGATGCCACTTGCAGAAATATCTTGGTTAATTAAAGCCATCATTACTTCACATGAAATTTAGAAAAAGTCTTGTCATTCAAAATATCAAAAGTATCATATGTTCTTATGGTGTAATTCAGCAGTCATGAATCAAAATGATGATGCTTTGCTGACTTAAATGAGATGTAAGTTAAAATATGAACAAAAAAAAGGTGTTTTGCATACTTAGTGTTGTTTTTGCATACTTATTGTATATGATTATGTCAGCAAGTGACTTCATGAAATGAGAGATTGGTAAATACATGATCAGTAAATATTAGACATGGTGTGGAGGCTTTTCACACGACCACTATATAAATTTACAGATTTAATTTGGATTAGATTTTTTCATTGAAAAAAAATCATAGAACAATGCAGGTTGGAATGGATGCAAGAAGGTTATCTGGTCTAGTTGTCCCCGCAAAGGAGACAATTTAAAAGTTAGACCAGGTTTCTCATGGTTTCGTCTAATTGAATTTGTGTATGTCCATGGATGGAGATCCTACTTGTGTTTATTGTGGAACGAACAGATGAGTCCTGTGAAAGCCAGAAGTACAATGAGGTTAGCTGGAGAACATGGAGAAGTGCTCAGCTGGAAGCTCTGCAACCTGAAGGTACAGAGGTAGCTGCTGGCACTGAGCTTCCCTAAACTGCTGTGTCTTCTCTTAGCTTGAGGGACATACAAAGAACACCATTACTAAGCACCCATCCTATTTCTGGATAATTTATACTCTTTACTGACCATGACAAGATACAAGGGCACTGGAGTTTTGTTTCAGCTTTGCATGCTGTCACGGAATGAGTGTGGGGGGATGTGGGAGTGACACAATGCACTTCACTCGTGTGAAAGAAACACTGATAGGTTTTATTGATATGGACAATGGTTTCACAAGACTCTATGGCAAGGTCACTTATTATTTACCACATGGAGGCTCAGGATAATACATAGAATTATCAAGGACTCCCGTTGAGTCAGAAGGTTCAGATTGGACCCCCTTGCTTTCCAAGCTCCTTCTGAGAGGAGTCTGGGTGCATCTGGATCCAATCCTAGTCCCAGACCTGGTCAGAGGTTTATGACTAAGGGATTTTGTGCACAGTTACAAAGCAACGTTTACAAGTTCAGAAAGGATCTCTCAACCTCGAGGAGTATCCTTGAGAGATGTCCCTGTTCAAGGGGAGATCCTGGCATGCAGCCCACTGCCGTGCAAGGACAGCTCAATAGGCTCTTGGGCTGTCCTTATATATATGGGATAAGATGATTGACTTGTAGTCATTCTTTCATTTCAGAGGACTTTTATCTGTTGTATGCACCATTAGCCCTATCTTTCCATCAGGATGCAGGCATCAGGACTATTATTGCTGGTTAATGTCTGAGTGAGGGAAGAAATTAGGGAGGCCACTACCAGGGTCAGATAATATCACTGGTGGTTAACACCTGAATAGGGCTGCATGTGAAAAATCAGGTTGAGCTGGGAAAGGAGCACATCCTCACACTTGCCCATTCTGCATTATATTCTCTACCTATAGAACTGAAAATAAACTAGCTGGGAATGCAAAACATGCAGGTGGTTTTTGTTGCAGTCGGTTTATGTTGCTCCTAACCAGAAACAGCTCAACAATGTCCCAAGATGTTTGGCACACATCACAGTGGCCTAACGTATCTTACATAAACTGGAGTGTCACAACAGGCATTGCATGAAGCACCTGGGATTTTCCAGAAGAAAGGCTGCAACAGGTCCAATGAGAAGCCTTGCATTTTCATTAGAAAAAGGAGAAGCAATATGATTCTGGTTGGTTCAAAAGACACCAACACATGGGTCTCTTTTTGATTGGCTAAAATGTGCTTACTGTGAAAAGAGTTGTCACTCCCCGTACCAAATAGGTTATAAGAGAGGATCTAGGTCCCACCATCAAAGCCCTCTGGAGGGAAGAGACCAAGAACAGGCCTTATTTTGGCTTGTGGGATCACCTGATACCTGGTAATGTCTCCCTTCTTTTTAGTCTTTCTTTTAATGTGTGATGTCATTTGCTTTTCTTTTTGCCTTTGTCCTCAGAAAAATTCTCTCTACATTACTGACCTGAATCCATAGGTTACTAAATTGAATCTAAGTTGTCTAGAAATTACACAAGTTGAGTAAGTAGTTCATAAAAGTATCAACACCTAGAATATTATGGTAAAGATGTTAAATTTTATTAGTTCTTTGCCAAAAATCCATTTTTTTCAGGTTACTTTAGAAAACAAAGAGTTCTGTTATCTAGAAAAATGAATTGTATCTTGAAGGAAATTAGAAGATGTTTCATATCTACGTTAAGAGTTTTATTTCATTTTCAGAATGGAGTTCATGTTGTCTTCTTTTTTATCTTGAAATTTTCAGAAGTATAAAAGTTTGCATAAACTTCTAACCCTAGTTTACTGGGATTTTAGCACTAATTTCATGGCTTCTCAAGCCACCAACTATTCTATTGCAGAAATACAATATTTCATTACAATCTAAATTACTGCCTTACGGAAAAGAAAAAAAAATTGCAACAAAATAGAAGGTTCACTAAAGCCCAGATATATTGCATTAACTGTTGCTCCCTTATCCATAAGTCCTATTTTAGGCTACGTGATCCCTTTTGCTGACATTAGTTGCATTAATCATTGACTTTTTTAATGAGGCAATAAATGTTTGCTTTTCAGATTTCATTTTCAACATCAGTTGTGAGATATTTGATTGCATGCTTCCACTCAAGAACTGTTGCTTATATATGAAGACTGAAGATTTTGAGCAAGTTCATTTTAGCTGTCATTTCTTGATAAATTTTAAGATTCCAAAATGAGTGTTTTTTTCATTTTTTTCCTGAAGTTTGTAACCTTGACTGTAGAATGTTTTTCATACCTCATTTTTCTTAGCACTGTTTTTTATCACATACAGTACCTACATAAAAATGTCTGTAATTTGTGGAAAGGCTATTTGAAAAATGGAAGAGAGAAAAACTGAGCAATCAGAAGATTAAAATAATTTCATAATCATATCTCCTAAAAGCATGTCACCCCTACACATACATATACATATACACACATACATATATATATTATATGCATACACACACGTATATATATTTCCCCAGGAATGCTCTCATGGTAGTAATGATGTTCTGTGGTTTGTACTAGTTATTTTAAAAAGTTCTTAGAATAAGTAATATATTTTCAATTAACTTTGCATTTGCACAGCTCTGATACTGAGGACTGTCACTCACAGGCCTTTCTTGGTCCTTTTCCCCGCAGTGACACAGTTAATCTTCAGTGATGAGGATCCTTTACCTACTCTTTTCTGTCCTCTTCTTGGTCCTCCAGGTTTCTCCAGGTAAGGCAGAAAGAGAGCAAAGGGATGTTAAGGGGAAGTTTCTGTGATCCTCTAGTTAAGCTCCCTGGAACAATTTACTCTCTAATGGTTAAAGGTAGCAGAAATTGAGCAGGGGTTAGTAAAAGAGTCAGCTCAGTGCTTCTGCTATTCTTTTTTTTTTTTTTTTTTTCCCCTATGGAAATCTTTTCAATGATGGAGAAAAAAATCCTCCCTGCTGATATTTTTCTGTCGAGATCATGCAAAATCTCTAGCATTAGCCTTACAAGTTTGTGTCTGCTCGCCATATGCTTTGGGTAGTGGCCTACTCAAAGGCAAATAAGCAGTTAAAAATGAAGTCTGGCCACACTTTTTCAAATAAGAATCATAGATTACAACCTCTGTATGATGTACATATGGGTCATATGATGACTCTTATTCTCTAAGTGTCCATGTAAAAGTGAGTGTGCATGAGCAAGATGCTTGGGATATAAGGAGGGATAATTCTATTAAAGTATCTCCCTTTAGATACAAGGTAACCTAAGGATTCCACTTCTGCAAGGTGTAGATCTACTTGGTGATGTCCCATCAGAGTGACAGTCCTTAGGGAGGTTGGTGGTGGAGGCAGTCTCTTGCTTTTTGTTTGGATGAGTGAGAGAAAACCATGCTCTGAGCTACAGCCCTCCATGGTGCAGGTGCACAGCAAGTGACCACAGATGTTCACAAGTGAATCTGGTTGCAGGATTGTCTTCACCTCGGAGGGACATGCTGTTCTGTAGAAAGGGAACGTGTCATTTTGGAGCATGCCCTTTCCAGAAGATTAAGGTTGGAAGTTGCTTTGGATTCCGTACCTGCTGCAAGTGGTGAGTACGAGGTTCATCAAGATTCATCAGCAGCATGAGCAGGCAAATATATTCTGCTCACATCCTCATCCCCAAGCTGCAATTTAATGTTCAGATTGAGTATAAGAAAAAACTCTTATAGTGGGAGGATGGGCAAGTGATGGAGCAGGTTGTGAGCAGAGCTCCATAGAATTCTTCTTCCTGAGATGTGCCCCATGAAATGCCCTGGAAAGACAGGCAAAGTACAAATGGAAATATTAGCCCTGTGCTCAGTTCTGCTTGACCCCTTAACAGCTCCTCCAAAATATCCGGGTTTCGTATTTCTGGAGCTGAAGAGTTGGATATACGGGGAGCAAACTAGGGATTTAGTTACACTGCAAGGCAAGCATATAAGTGCAATTCATTGCGTGCAAAAAGTGCAATTGAGTGTTGTAAAAAAAAAGTATCTTACAAAAGATAGCTTTGAATTTTAACTCAGGAGAGCACTCATTCACCTGTTATTGAAGGATACCAATTGAATTTCCTGCTTTGCCTGGAGCAGAACAAAAACATTGCTTCTACTCACAGATAAACACTGTACGAAGACCTGCCCCAGGTGACTCCAGTCAGTTACCAGTCTGCCACAAATGACACTGGGTATTAACCCAGGAGGAAAATATGAGGGGACTGAAAGTAGGGAAGAAATGCAAATAATAAGATCTGATTCTTGTTTCTTTGTGCAGGCCATGGGATTTATAAATTCTTCATGAACTGTCCACTCAAGAGCTCTGAAAATTGCTTCTAAATCTAGTAAATCTCTTTGAATTCCCTTACTGCTAAAACCATGGGATATGGATACAATGAATTCTCAAGCATCTGTCATTTCATATTAAAAAAAAGCTTTATGAAGATTGGCAAAGTCAAGTGCATTATGTATTGCTTTCCTTCTTTTAAATAAATTGATGTTGCTTAGCATTCATATTGCTGAAACATGGATGTTTATTGCAGGGAATGGGGGGTGATGATTCTGCTTGGGTTTTTACAAATGAAGTTCATGGAGTAAAAACTTACGGTGTGCAGACCGCTCCTCAACTTGAGCTTTTCCAAGGTATGAAACAAGTCAGGGTGAGCAAACATGGACAGAAGGTCCAGAAAAAAGCAAAATGGATGATGGGGGAAAGAAAATATTTTTCCTATTTGAAATGTGTTCAGATGGCAAGATTCTCAATTCAAGGCAGAAAAGAATTCCTTGGGGAAAAAGAAATTGAAATAAGTAAAAAACAAAACCAACCAACCAAACAAAACATTCCTACCAATTGCTAATGCTCATGTCAGTAATGATGCACACCATGATTTGGGCTCCTGGAAGATATCTGTGAATATCCTTGGAATTCTGCAGCAAAACCAGGAACATATTCGGGTATTTCCTGCATTTTCAAGGACTGCTGCATATATTGGGTCACAACAAGAAGTTTCCTATAGGCTTGTGAAAATCTGTCAGAATGACTGTCATTCCTTTCCTATGTTCACCCTCATTGAGCACTGCAGGAAGAGAAGGGGAAAGACAAGGCAAGGGGTTCTCATGGTTTAAAATGGCTCTACAGCTCACAGATGGGGAGAAGGGACAAAAGGGCAAAGAGAGAACAATCCAAATTCTTGCTGATAGCACACAAAGATGTTACTGACAATTACTACTTTTGGCTCAAATTGGTATTGTCATAGATGCAGTCCATAAGGCAATAAGATATTAAGAAATACTGAAGTACTCAGGAAGTAAACAACAAGTCTGAGAAGTGGGTACCTCACAGCTGTTCCCCATTTTAGGAGAAGAACAAAGGAGAGGAATAAGAATTATCATATATCTGTTTCTTTAATCAAAAAGGACATAGTATTCTGAGTGGGAAGTAGTTTCAAGATAATGAATAAACATAGTCTCCAATCTCAAGGACTCTATTGAACAGAGCTTAGAATTACCAAAGAATCACAGCTATGAAAAGTGCTTATTAATTAACTAATTAATTAACTGAAGTGAGCAAAATCTTACTAGGACATCATAATTAGTCCATAAATAAGAAGTTAAGTCTTCTATTTGAGCACACTGGAAATCACATAAAATGTAAAATCCGTGTTAAAAAATTATCTCTGCCCCTGTCCAGAAAGTCTGTAAGTTATCTGCATTGTAGCATGACATAGAAAAACATCTCTAACCCTGTTGTGTAAAATAAGACAAGATCTTATTACTAAATACTAAATAGTAGTATGTAGTTACTGAAAGTAGCAGTACGAACGGCAAAGTTGACTGAGATTCAGTTAGCTTGTACACAACTACTTGCAGAAGAAATACTCTAGATATTTGCTGAATTTCGTCAGTCATTTCATGAAAAACACCAGGAGTATGGACAGGTTCTCAGAGCCAGACCTGTCCTTCCACAGATCCTCTGAAGAATAATAACAAACTTCACATAGTTATTTGTTGTCACTCTGATCTTGTCCTGTTAATTTCACATTCGAGCAGTTCCCTTCCCATGCGGGACGGCCACAGAACCTGTGGCTGTTCCAAACTTGCCCTTCCTGCACCCCACAGTCCTCCCAGCAGCCACCCAAACACAAACTTGCATCTCCAGGGTCACAGCAGCTTGGAATTGGGTTTGTGAAGCTGGAAGGCCCGAAGCAAGACAACTTCAGGAGCACTGAACAGGGAGGACAGCCTGAGGAAGAAGGATGCAACTTATAGTACAGCTATTTCCCTGTGGGATCCTATTCCCTTGTGCATCCTGCTCAAGCTGGGGCTTTGCAGTTCACCCCCTTGATTACAGGGTGCATCCCTACCCACTCCACTATGTCATTTAATGAGGTTCTTGTCTCCTGAGTCTCACCAAACAGGCAAGGCAGAGCATATGCGTCCACATCTCAACAAAAAGCTTCTGTGAAACAGCAGCAGAGCAGGGTGGGTCCCTGGAAAAGCCTGCATTGGCAGTAAGTGGGATTGCAACCATGGACTTCGGGAGAGCAAACATTGTCCTCTTCAGGGACCTACTTGAAGGAATGTCATGAGCTCAGGCCTTAGAAGGCAGAGGGATGCAAGAAAGATTAATATAGTTAGTTAGAAAGCTCAATCTCAGTGCATCCCTCCGAGTAAGAAGTCTGGCATAGAGGACAGCAAACCTGCATGGATGAGCATGGAGCTCAAGCTCATCTGTTCCACACGCAGAATGTGGAAAAATGGACAGGCCACTTGGGAGGACTAGAGCACTGCAATCAGAGTATGCAGGGATGAGATAAGGAAGACTAAGGCATATTTGGAATTAAATCAGTCAAGACATATTGAGGACAAGAAGAAGGGCTTTTTCAAGTGCATCAGTAGCAAAAGGAAGACTAGGAAAAATGTGGGCCCACTGCTGAACAGGGTGGGCATCCTGGTGACACAGCACACAGAGAAGGCAGAGCTACTGAATGCCACCTTTTCTTCAGTCATTACTGCTCAGGCTGGCCCGCAGGAATCGAGGCCCAGAAGATAAGAGAAGTTTGGAGAAAGGAAGACTTTCCCTCAGTTGAGGACGATCTAGTTAGAGATCCTTTAGGTAAACTTGACATCCACTGATCCATGGACCCAAATGGGATGCACCCAGTAGGAGTACAAGAGCTGGTGGATGTTATTGCTAG
>VZSG01000145.1:1416648-1445848 GCA_013398315.1 Nothoprocta pentlandii | reverse complement strand
GTTCCACTGCTGTGGCACCCTCACAGTAAAGACGTTCCTCCTCACATGGAGATGGAACTTCCTATGTTGTAGTTTGCACCCATTATCCCTTGTCCTGTCACTGGCCACCACTGAGAAGAGCTTGGCCACTTCCTCCCTTCATTCTCCCTTCATGTATTTATACATGTTAATCATATCCCCTCTCAGTCTTCTCTTCTCCAAGCTAAACAGGCCCAACTCGTTCAGTCTCTCCTCATACGAGAGATGTTCCAGTCCCTTAATCATCTTAGTTGCTCTTCTCTGGACCTTCTCTAGAAGCTCCACATCCCTCTTATACTGGGGAGCCCAGAACTGCATCCTGGAAAGCGTCCTTTCTTCCATCCATCCTCCACGTTGCATCACCCAGTGCATGACGTGTCTTCCTAGGGCATGCGAGACTGTGTTGACAAGGAGCACAGGTCCTCACTTTGCCACTCTATGCAGCTCACCTGCACCCCCCTGGAGCAACAGGAGGAAGAAGGGGAAGAGAAGGTAGAGGATCCTCATGGTGGTGCTCAGCTCTCCACATGGCTTCAGGGGGGACACAGCAACACTTGAACACAGGATAATACTTGGCTCTAGACTGTTCCTGGAAGGATATCCAGCTATGAAAGCAATCCTGTGGGACCATCCAGGCAGTCTTCCATTATCTTCTTGCTCCCAGGACTCCCCTATGCTCTGTCCAAAATGCACGTGGGAGAATGCACGCCTCTCTGTGATAATTTTAAGCAAAACAGCCTCCAAGTAAATGTAGCAGATGCAGACAGAGGTGCTTTTTGAAAACATTGATTGCAACGGCACTAGAAGTACTACGGGAAATAAATGACCCAGGAGTAAACACTGAGTGGAATTCTTGTCCCTGGAGGGGCCACAGTAATTGAAGGGTAAATCTGTTCCCTCCATGACTTCAGTAAGACAAAAATACCTTTTCTTGTCACCTTAGGAGTGTCCATGCACAAGTCCAGGTCACTCCCAACTTTTGCTGAAAGACCCTCACAGTTCAGCAGGCTGCCTCACAGGTTCCAATGTGACACATTCCAAGGCTGGAACAGAGAAGATTCTTGGTCACTAGTAAGGTCACCTTAAAACAAACTTCTGTAGTTAGCTGAGGCTTTAGAACATGGAAAACCTATGTGCTGCTGCCCAAGAAACACCTCCCCTCTTTGCCCAGAATAGTCCCCATCTGACCAGAATACAAGCTCTATCATACCTCCTCAAGCATGAAGACCTTTTCAGTTTGTCTTGTAGCTATGAAATCCTGGATCCAGTTTCATTTCTTTCTAGACTCTAGCAATAATCTTCTCTTATGTTGGATTTACTCTCTTTCCTGAACCCCTAGTTGGTCTCTCCACATACCCAGGTGCTTCTACCCATCTGTCATGTAGAGGGTTCCAGGCAGATGGGACTAGAACAGGGCAGCACAATGGGCAGTCCACCTGTAGGGCTCCCCGCAGACACCTACCAGATCAGGAATGGTCTTGCTGTTCAGGCAGCGACACAAGTCTCTTGTATCTGAATGCCCTTCAGGTCAGGAAGCATTGCTTTGCCCACAACAACCTGGTTATATACCGTGCAAGACTAGTGGGACATGTGCTTATTGCTGAGGTCATTTCTTCCAAAGGCAAATGAGAAAGTGACCCATGTCCATGAGCCATGGGGCTGGTCCATTTTCCCTCCCTCCTGTAGTGGGAACAGATAAGGTGCCTCCTGGGACCTCTTGCAATCTCCACTCCTCTCCTTACCCAACATATCTTGTGACACCTCGCTGGCACACATCAGACCTACTGGTGACAATGGCTTGGGATGAACCATCTGGCATGGACAAAACATTTTTGTCTGGCATAGAAAGATTGGGAACCAGCTGAGGAAACTGATAAGATCCTGTCCTCTTCCTCTCCTTTGGGCTACCCTAGGAGATGAGATAGTGTGTTAAATGCAGGCACGTGCTGCAGATTGTACACCTTCTTTTCCTTGAACATTGCAAGACTGTTTTCATTTTTGCCAAGATGGCTATGCATCTGACATGCCAAGTGATAACCTCAAACATCGCTCTCTAATGCGTCTTCAGATAAAGAAACAGTTACCAGAGAAATAACAAGAAGGTGCTCCCTGATCATGTTTTCTATTTCAAGCAACTGCTCCTATAATCATTTTATCTTGTGCAAATCACAGAAAGGTCATTAGCAGAAATTCTCCATATAATTCTATCCAAACCGAAGATGGCTATGAAAAGAATGGCAAACAAAAATCTGGAATTGGTCGAGAGAATTCTGAGATTTACAGGGGTTATTATTAGATATTTCAAGAAATAGGCTGAAGTCAAGGAAAGGGAAAGACCAAGGTGGATCAGGGAGGAGCAGACATGGAAAAGAGAATGAAAGCAGGCTGCTGATCTTTCTCTGGCCATGCTCTGAACCTCATCACCATGGTCTGTCGTATATTTCTGGTTAGCTTTATTCCTTATTATGTTTGTATGAGCATGCTGCCTATACTGTGCTTGTGTTCATGTCCATGATCCTGTAGCAAACTTCTAGCCAGACTAGCTGGTGAATCTGAGTACTGGCTACAAGAGAGGGTGCTGGTCCAGCGCCAGGGAGAGCTGGGAAGGGTTGGGAATCAGACACTGGAGAGAAGAAGGGTCTTGATACTGACCCCAACCCAACCCTGGGCTCCTGAGTGACCCTCTAACCCAGTCTCACATCCAGGGGCTCCCCTGACACCAGAGTCCGAGACAGCCCAGGCAGCTTCATGACTCCTCAGCACAGTCTCAGGTCTCTGTTTCCTCAAGGGCAGCCTGATCCCAAGCCCTCCTGGACCCCACACATCCCACTGCTGACACCCAACCATGCCCCACAGCCCCCGGAGTAGGCTGAGAGCTACATCAAGCACAGAATATCTTGATCTGGGAAATAACCTCAGTCCTGACTTAGCCGGGAACCCAGTGAAAACTCCATGTACTCCTGCTGCAACCACAGAAGTTTAGATGATGGTGATGATCTCCAAGAATATGGGCTAGGGTGGAAAGATGTAGCTCCTCTCTCCTCCACATTTACCCATTTCCCTGAAGAATAAGAGTGAAAAGAGCCATCTAAAAGAATTGGAGAGTCTTTCCCATACAGTCCTTCTGGTCCTGCTCTCTCTCGGGCTGGAGACCACAGGGCAACCAGATGTGATGTCAACATGCTGTGTCCCAAGAGAGACTCCCCACCACCATTTCTGTCTAACGGACACCCTTCTCCCTTTGGATACACACAAGCCACAGCAACACAGATGTTGGCCACAAGATTGTATTGGTAACAGGGCAGACAGTTTCTGTGGGGTGCTTGGCCAGCTGTCCTGGGTCTCAACCATCCTTTGCATCTCCGGCGGGTACTAGATGCCTCCACGCAAATGGCTCCATGGTCACTGCGAGAGGCAAGTGCTGGTTTCTAAGAGGTGCTCAGGATGGGTCATGAGGAGCCAGGATGTCATCAGGGATACCATCGTCTGCAGGAGGAATGCTGTGTCAGTGCCACATTGCCCTGTACAACCAGAGACCAGCTGTCCCCATGCTCCCCACCACTCATCCCTGACCCACACCATGCTGTGTACCTTGAGATGCCAGACCCTTGGGAGCCCACACAAAGCTCCCATTGCAGGGAGCAAACTAGAGTGAGAGCATCAGCACAACTGTAGGGATTGAGTGCTCAAACTCTCTGCCATTTCCCTGGAGTTGGACATGCTGATGGGGAGGCCATGTGCTGGAGGACTGCTCTAAGCACAGAGCATGACCAAAGAAGGGGCTGGTGGTAGCCAAGGAAGGGCATCTCTGCAGACAGTGTCAGAGAGCACTGGTACTGGCCAGTACCCATGGGTGGGGAGATTTTAGAGGATGCTGCAAAGGGCAGCAATGGTTGCCCAAGGTCTTCTCCCTTCCCTTGGGATGGATATCCTCTGCTCTTTCTCTAGAGACCTGACCTTCAACCCAAACCCATAACAACAGCTGCCCTAGGGGCATCCTGAACCTACATCCGGCAGCAGAATTCCTTCACGGAGCAGAGGCCAATGCGAGTGATACCCAGTGGGCATGACCCACTAGAGCAGAACCCCCCGCGGCTCTGGCAGTCCTCGGGTGTCCCACGAGAGATGGAGAAGCCTGCAGAAGAAAAGGAGATCTCCGGTAGAGTCCTGCCAAGCAAATTAAGCAGAGCTTGAGGTCCCAGCATAGCCCAAGTTTGTCCCTTTCCCGGCTCATCCCAGCATAGAAAGTCAGGACACATAGCTGCAGCAGAAATTTATGGCTCTTTGATGGGAAATGCTCTCTACCCATCCAGCGAGAATATTTGGGAGAGGTTCAGTTTTCCTGAGAGGCAGGAGCCAGGGGGTGAGTGGTGAGCTTGGGAACATGGGGAGAGACAGTCTAAGATCCCACCGGGGGTGGCACAGCCCTTCAGTGGAGCACATTTTGCAAGGTCCTAGGGTTTGATCACAATTGTAGAGCTTACAGCAGGAGCTTTTACAGATAAGGGGCATGAAGAAAAAATTACATCATGATTCACAATCTCAATAGGCAGAGGAAAAAAAAAAATCTGTACTGAAAGATTTGGGCTCTGTTTTCGTTCACCTGCAGCTTTCCAATAAGGAAACCTCACTGTATTATCAGAAAAGCCCTCTGCTTTCACCCATCCCTCTTTCGTTCATATCTTACCTGCTGCTCCATGGAGAATCAGGAGGAAAGCACAGAGGAGAGGCAGGACCCGCATAGCTGGAAGTCACCTGGGAGAGTCACAGCTCTGAGAAGAGAAAGCAGGGAAGAGATGGACAAGGAAGCCCCTGAGTGGAGCATTCCCAGAGGGAGAGGACGGCGGAGAGAGGAGGTCCTCTCTGGAAGGGGTGTTACCAGTTACCTGGTGGAAGACGCCTCAGCCTCCTTGCCGCAGCAGCAGTAGCTTGATCCCAAGCAGCCACCTCCACGTGGCAAAGGACAGCTGGTTTCCTCAGTCTGTCACTCAGACCGTGTCCCTCGTGATTGCTGGTGTTCAGCCAAAAAAAACATATTTTTTTCTTATTATAGTGTACAAGGGATCGCTTTCATATTCTGACACATCTGAGAGGAATTCCAGCGCCTCCAAGCCCGAGTCTTGTGTCATCCCTCCTTGCACAAGAGACGTTTGGCGCTGTGGTTTGCTGGACACGTCTTGGCACACACTGCACCGCTGTTCGTTAGACCTTGGCAAGCAATCTGCTTTCACAACACAAATCAGCTCTGTATTCCTCTCTTCAAGCGAAGCTTGCACTCTATGCTTCACTTGAAAGTTACTAGGAAGAAGCCACATGTGATGACATCCCTGTTCAACTGGCAACTCCGCAAAGGACAAGTTTTAATCATGACTTTGTCTCATAATAACTTACTGTATTTAATTTATCATTGATTCTCAACATGCTAATGGTGTCACCTTCATTGAAGACTTTTTCACCTTTGTTGCAGATTCATCGCAGAATCACAGGATGGTTGAGGTTGGAAGGGATCTCTAGAGATCATGTGTATATATTTGTATATTATGTATGTATTTCTTATAAAAATATACTTATATTCCAACACCTCAACATATTTCAATGCTATTTCCTGTCTCAATGTTTTTCCCCTAAACACACTTGCATTACATAAAATATCTGGGGAATCAGGGACAGGAATCATACAATCACCAGCAGATTTTGGCTGTGACAAGGTTTTGGGCCAAATCCCCTCCATCTCTTCTTTCCATAGCAGAAGGAAAACAAGTCACTTAATCCTCATGGTGAGGTCTAAAACATTTCTGGTGAATTCTGCTTTAAAAGTTCCTGTTTCTCTCCCATGGTGTAGAGAGACAGCTTAGCATTACCAGCTGTGGCACACATCTGTATCAGCCATCTAACATTAAGATGAAACCAGCCCAGATGATAAAGTATTCTCTGCACAAGCTTTCCATCTATTCACTCCTGAATGACACTGAGGTGACACTGAGGTGAGCACATCTCTGGTCTTCATCCTTTGGTGCCATAAAGCAGCAGCATCTTCAAGACCCACTGCAGAGAGAGAGCCTGTGTCATAACAGTGTCAACAGTCATCACTTGGGGATGCATCAGAGTCTTAGTGGCACAAGCAGCGATTCTGCAGGACCAGCCATTCCCTAATTCTGCCTCTATAAGTTTTGGCCTATTTTCACCCCTGAACAGGCTCTAGAAGCCATTCCCCAGCTACAACTGCAGGGGAGGTTATTTGTGGTTGTGCGTTCAAAGCATGATGCTACAGATGCTGGCTACAGATCCTGGATGGTATCCAGAGCTGAATCTAAAATATCTAGGGCTGGGCTTTCCCTGCAAAATCCCCAGGCTCTGTACAAAGCCTGTGCAAGAAACATTCAGCTACTGTGGATTGAGCAAAACTTCTTAGGACATAAAATGAAAATTGCTGTGTTTGTTCCAGTTGCCAATTTCCTCAAGTTTCTCTCCAGAGGGTTCTCTTGCGAGGTGGCTGTTGCCTCAGTTTCCTGCCCTTCTCAAGCCTGTGGTTTCAATGACAGAACCGAGTCATTTGCAGAAACATCTGCCCTGAAAGGAGATCAGATTATCCCTGACAAATGCCAGGCTCTCGGCTTAGTGTCGGTGCTCTGCATATGGACACTTGGGTTGCTTCCCTTAAAATCCAGCCCCTGGTGATCCCACCTTTGCTGATCATCCACAAGTGCCAACTTCCACAAAGGCAGTGGGAGAACTAAGGGCAAGTTCCCAGTATACTGTAGGGTCCCATATATTTTTCTTCCTTCTAAGATGTGCTCTAAGAGTAACTGTGACAATCTGGCCATATTGCTAGCCCCCCAAACTGTGACCAGGATTATTTTGGCACACTGAAAGCTGGCCTGTGCTAGATTGCTAGCTCAGTTCCTGGCACAGTTTTGGTCAGGGCTAACTTGCAATTTTCTTGACTCAGGAGGGAGCATGATCATGACTGTTGTTAACAGGCATTAGAGACAGAGCCATCCTGCTTAGATGCTGAGAATTTGGCTGCACTCACTTGAGCTCTGCTATGCCAGGTGGTCTCAGAACTGTAGGTATGAAGCCTGAAGGCCAAGCTGTCTGCACATGGGTGCTACTGGATCTGGAGCAGCAGCTGGGGAGAAAGAGGAGCTCACTGATCAACCTGCATATTCTCAGTTTTCCATCAGGATGCTCCAGGAGCATTCTTGGGATATGAGTGATTGAAAGAAAAGAAGTACTAGCCTTTTGGAAAAGTCATTAACCATCTCAGGCAATATCTTATGTCTGACTCTACTTTCTCAATTATCTACTGCAGTTGACAATTTTTGTTTGCAGATTTGCCCCAAATTTACGCTGGCCAATACAGCCAAGAATAGAATTAGGTTTCAAATCTAACAAAGATGTCCTGACTCCTGTTGTTCTCCTCAGTGTGGGTTTTACTATTTCAGTTCCTACAATGAAACATGACTGCTCTTCCCAGGTGTGAAAGCTCTGGAATAATGGATGGAACTTGAAGGGATCACAGCAGATGCGTTGCAAAGCATCACATCAGGGTAAACTGTCATACTCCCTGCTCACCGAGTCCAACTTTGACCACAACCAATGTTTCTTAGCAGTCAGGGGTTGAGAACATGACAGTATTTATTGGCATGGCAACCCGAGATGGGAGGAAAATCTGATAACATAAACATTCCAGGTGGGTTTAATCTGCTTTCAGAGTTATTGCTTTGTATGTACTTCAGATTTCTAAAGACAAAGAATGTTTCTAGAGAAAAGAATAACAATAAACACAGCAGCAATCCAGTCTCCTCAGATTTTCCTTTATTGAAAGAATGACAAATCCTTGATGACTGAGAGAACAGTTCCTTGTATCCAGTAATGCAAGAAGAGATATCATTCCTTGATCCCTGGAGAGTCCATGCAGTTTTTCAAGCTACAACCTACACAAAGGAAAATATTCAAGGTTTGGGGTCCTACAATGATAAGGAAAATCACTGCATTTCTATGAGAGCAATATATAAACCAGAACCATCTCCCAATTTTATACTAATTTCAGATCTTCTGGGTTCCCTGCAAGACCACTATTTCCATATGAGATTATTTTGTTGCTGAGCTTCTGTGAAATAGTGATATGTAGCTAGATAAATTGGTGAGATTGCTAATGCATGCAGGGCCCCTACAGACACCCTGAGTATAAGGTGAGAATGTGGAAAGCCAGGTTTGCCCAGTGAAGTCTTAAACTTACCATCTACAGCAAGAATACCCAGAACCGCACTTTCCCAGGTAAGGATTGCCACGAGGGCATTTCCCAGCGTAGCAGAAAGTCCCACGATATCCACATCGCAAAGGAATTACTGACGTCAGTTTAAAGCCTGTACCATAAGAAAAGCAGGACAAAGATATTTATGATAGGCCTGAGGTTTGTGTTTCCTAAATACCCATTCACTGAGACGAAACCCAAACCACACCAGATCCCAAAGCTGTGATAGTAAAGGAGGAGCTCTTTGGGCAGAGTAATCCAGCAAGTGCTCTAATTCCTTCCTTGATTATAACAGCTATGTCTCCAACCCCAGGACTCCCAAAGAAGTAGGGCATCATCCACAGATAAACTCAATGGCACATGCAGAATGACAACATATATACTGGCAAATAAGGTAAGTAAGCAAGCAAAGGATTTTCCTCTTGGTTCTAAATCCAAGCGCCGTGGCATTGCTCATGTCCACATAAACTTACTTCCCCACTAAAATAGGGTGTCCCTGTTCAAACTGCCTCTTGGGAATGGCCACTTGCCTGTGCTATTCCCAAAACTGTGTCTGGGTGTTATCTGTGAGAGAATATGTTTCTGCAAACCGAGCATGGATATTACTAGTGTGCAACGTGCCCAAGGTGTCCCTCTATCCACCACACATGTGCACACATTGTAGTACCCACTAATTCCCAACCAGGAATACTGGGTTTTTGGGTTCCAAAACCTGTCCATCTGTGGCACACTTCAGGGATAACTGTGAGTGGTCTCAACTCTCAGGAATATGTTTTTCCAGACAAATTTCCTTCTTGAGAATACCCAGAGAGACACACTATATGCATATTTAGTGTAGACAGGGACATAAAAACAAATATTCTGGTGCAGACCAAGAGACCGACTTTTCCAGCATCCTGTCTTTGACAACTGCCATAGGGTCATAGAATTATTATGACTGGAAAAGACCTTCAAGGTCATGGAGCCCAAACAGCCCTTCAACATTGTGCCTAATTAACCACATCCCTAAGTAAGTGCCTCATCTGCACTTTTCTTGTGCACTGCCACCAATGGCGACTCCACCATTCCCTGGACAGCTTGTTCCAATATTTAACTACTCTTTCTGTGTAGAAATTTTTCCTAACATCTAATCTGAACTTTCCCAGGTGCGACTTGAGGTCATTTCCCCTTGTCTTATTTTTGGTAGTTATTTTGGAGATCAATCCCAAATAAAAATAAGCTTTAATGGGGAAAATGCTGGTACTGAATGATAATTGGGGGTTTCTTCCAACTTAAATGGATTTTCAAAGGTGCAGTAAAGGCACTGAACTGCTGCTTGGACTTTCTGTCTGCTAATTTCACGTATCAGCGTTAATCTGCTGGCAAGTTTTGATGATATATGTGAAGTTACTCTGCAGGAGGCTGCCACTTCCCAAGTGGACAACAGGACATTATGAGAGCCCTGCAGTTGCTTCAATATAGCCACACGTTTTCATTTACATCTTACCTGCAGCTCCGTGAAATACCACGAAGAGGAGGGCAAAGAGAAAGCAAAGGATTTTCATGGTAGAGGCAAACTGGGAATTCCCGTCACTACAGAGGGATGACACCAACACATTAGTAAAAGGGCTGTCCCCCTGAAAGCACTAGGAGCTAAGGGGTGAAATACAGAAATATGGTCTCACATCAAGTATTGTCTGTGCAATGTACTACACATAATAACACCTATCATCTTATGAATTCCCTGCAGTACAAAAAGGAGCACAGCACAGAAAGAAATTTCTGTGAGGAAAGACAAATTTTAAATGCTATTTTAATTACTGTATTAATTCGTATTTCTTGATAATATCTTTCCTCGGTAAAGGAAGAATGGGAAGAATGATTACATTGCCATAATTCAGCTAGCTATATGGAACTAAAAGCTATTCATCCGTAAAGCAAAATACAACATTTTTGCTATATTTTTACAAAGCAATGCAACTTGAATTGTCAAGCTTAAAAAAAAATCCCCATGTAATTATATTCAGCTGAAGCTCTTATTAGTCTTGTTATCCAGACACTAATGTCTAAGCTCTGCACTATTCAGGGCAGGTGAGGGGTATTACAGATGTGGTAGTACACATTCACACATACAATTTCTTAACCATTTTTGCTGCTGCCAAGCACTACAGGACTACAGGAACATCTAGCCACCGCCTTTAAAATTAGTATAAGAAAACCTTGGTAAAGTTTTCACTGCTATTCTTGTTTCTCCCTATTCTTGCTTGCAGGCTGCTGGTTTTCCTTTACCTCAAGAGCTACATGATTTCCAGGATAAACTTATGGATGTTTGTGCTTCCTTCCCCTCAGCTCACTTTCTGCATCCAACAAAAAGTCTTTTCCATTACAGATATTCCAAGTATCTAGAGCTGTCTGAACTACACAGTTAAGGCTATACCGTGTATTTCAGATATATATATTTTTAGAGGACTGAACTTTTTAGGAGAGGCTGAATAATGAGAAGATTTTGGTTGTTACCAGGTAGGAGGATGCTCTAGGTTGGAACCGTCGTGGAGATCAGTCTCAGCCAGCCAAGTACATTGGGATGCAGGTGCAGAGCTCAGCTTTATGCTGCTTCTGGCGGGTGGACAAGAATACTTATTCTTCACAATTTTCAAGAGCCAATCAGAAAGTCCCTGAAGCTTTGATGGTAACTGGGGAGGTCCAATGAATCCTCTCTATTATCATCCCCCAATGAGGAATTAAGATACCATTTTAAAGATATTGCAGCAGTGTCTCAGGAAGTGTGGTGAGCTGCTTACAAACCACGTTGGGCCACCTCTGTGCAGGATGTTGGGACACAGCAATTTGTTTAGAGCTTCTGTGGAATATCATGTATCTGCTCTTTGAATCTTCATGACAATTAACTCTTCAGATAGGTAAAAACACTTATATAGGCAGCTTTTCTCTTAGATGATTATCCTGTACATCTCATTGGGAAGCACATACGGTGTTTTTTATGGGATGAGGTTCCTCAGAGGGTCATAGCCAGGGAGTAGGTCTTGGTGGGATTTACCTGGTAGATGTTTACTCAGATGTTTGCTCCTTTTTCCTACCACAGATCAGATATTGTTCAAAGCCATTTCCCATGTTCACAACTTCTAATGCATGTGAAGCAGCAGAAAACCATGAATGTGGAGCTATATTGAAGCTGCTCCATTCAGCAGGCTTTGTGGTTAGTGTAGGCAATACCAATTATTCTTACTGCTTTGGTGAGCACAGAAGTATTTGGTAGTCACATCCCTGCTAGTGAGCTAACCAGCACCAGGCTCGTTCCTTGTCCCTGAGCCCAAAAGGCACAGTCTGACCATGTCCATACTATTAACCTCCAAAGCAGAATGGCTTCACCTAGTTGCCTGATAGGAATGGTCCCTGGCCTTTGCGAGCTTAGAAATGAAAAGAACTGAAATGATCCTAGATGCTTATGTTTAGACAACTGCATCTCATCCTCATCTTTCAGTCACTGGAGTCTGCAGAGAAATGCAGCCAATGAGGCAATCCATAGAAGGTGAGCTGAGGCACCCCCAGGATCTGGATCACCCTGACCGCAGGTTCATCTAATTTTGGTGAGATGAATCCCTCAGTGTTTGAGGATAGAGATGGACCTGTAAGAAGTGAGGACAGGAAGGAGAGATGGGCATGGTACAGACATGTTGTGGCTGCTCAGACAGGTGGAGTTGAGGACTAACCTCCTTCACTTGATTTGGGAGGGTCAGTCAAGCAGCATTCCCCACCAGATGCATGAAGAAATCATTGTAATTCAGGTAAAAGCAGAGCTTGAGCAGGGTGATGTCGCCTGACTCCTTCACAGATTGACCAAAGACAGGAAGGGCAGTTTTCAGGTCCTACAAATGACCCTGTCATACTCAGGGGTTTAAGTGCACTTTCCACGTTCTCCTTCTCTATGCTGCTTAATTGTAGCGGTGGCAGCTGGATCAGAAGCAGACATACAACGTGCATAACCCTGCATAGCCCTCGGTTAGAGGAGAGGGGAAACCCATATCCTGTTTTACAGCACAGCCTCCTGGGCCTCTGTGATATTGCCACAGCCGAGGACAAAACCATCTCTGCTCTGCTGTTAAATGAGTGGTGACTTTTCCATTGTGCCCCTCGTGAAAAAGAGTGGAAAGTAAAGCCTGATCTGCCTAAAGCTTCTGGTGGTCAGTGAGAATAGACCCTGGGACCTTTTAGGAATGGGTTATTGAGAGATGAAGACTGCAAGATCTGCACTCTTGCCTTTTCATGTGTCTTTTAAAGCTCAGCCATAGCCATTTTGCTCTTCACAACACCAGAAGTTAGTGCAATGACTTCAACTGGTTTTCTCTTGATTTACACATCAAGTAGTGTATCACCACACTGCAGTAGAAATCACCACATCTGCAGTGGTGAGCAGAATACGACCTTAAAGTACATGCGACATTAGACTGATTACGTTTGCTCATCTAACACAAATTGTATGTGAAATCTGTCTGAATGCTGAGGTTGTTGTAGACCTGGAGGCTCAAAATGAGGCCATCAGTTCTAGTGTCCTTTGCGAAGGGATCTTCATTTTCTCTTTTAGCCCTCTCTAACTTACTATGTTTTATGGTAGTTTCTGCTCTTCTCTTTTGGACCCTTGTTTACTGCTATTTACTACTGCTAACTTCCCTGTGAAAGCCTCCCTTGGCTTGCTCTTCATGCTCTGCTGAGATTTTCTTAAGCCATTTGTTTTGTTTTAGGAAAATATTTTCCTGGGGTCTCTAACACCACATTTTCATCATTCTCCAGGCAGCCTGCATATTTCTTACTGCTTTGTAGTGCTTCTTCTGCTGCTTTGTACTCATTTTTGCTTTTCTTGAGATAAAATATTCATGTTGGATGTATTTGGCCTGCTGCCTTCCACATGAGTGTTAAACCTAATGTTACTATGGTCACTATAATGAGCAATAATCCCACTATTTTTTTTCAGTTGGTTCCTCTGCACCGCACAAGACTAACAAATCTATAATGGTAACTTTTCTTGTGGGCACTGGACTAGTTGTTCCAAGAAGCAGCCATACAATTGCCTCAAAAATTTGGTGTCTGCATCTCCTAATGTCATCCCAGTCACTCCCAACAACTGTTTTGCTGCATCATCTTGAGTAGGGGATTGACCTGTGGAAGATGTGGCCTGTTACCTCTGTCCATCAGCAAGGCACTATTGCTTAAGCCCATCTCCAAGGCTTTGGTAAACATTTGCAGACAGGGCGTGTAACAAAACAGTGGTTGACACAAGTGCCCAAAGGTGAGTTAACACGTGAGGACCAGCTAGGTCCATGTGACACCTCATCTGCCGGCAAGGCAAGACTTTGGGTGCCTTCTGAACCTCCTTTTCTGTCCAGAAGACACGTACTAAAGAGGACATGTGGTTGTGATGCTCCCCAACCATCCTATTCACAGGCTGCATTAAGTCAGAGACTCTCCAGCTTCCCAGCCATGCCATCTTCTCGGAGCCTCAGGTTATGGACACCTTTCAAATGATGAGGGCACTTCCAGGTCAGCATACCTCTACTCTTGCACCATCCACCTTCCAGAGGGAGTGACTTCCTCAGTTCTGTGAAGAAGAGATTTTTCCCATATCTGCCCTATGATTGCCATATGGCTACTCAGATTTCTGAGATATATGTGTGGTGGCCAGCTATCTTGCTCTATGCAAAAGGATGTGTTGTCCCCACTGCTGATAACAGCTAATACAGATTTTGTTCTTAATGTTCTTAATGATGTCGGCCCTTATTTTGGAAGGAGCTAAACAATTTAGGACACAGGATATAGTTTTTGAGTCTTATTCTTCCTCCTGGCTGTGGATGGCTATGTGGCAATGGCCTTGCTGTCTTTCCATCCCTCGTTTCTTTGCCCTGATTTCTTCATCTATACAGTGGGAATAACAACCCTCACATTCTTTGTTAAGCAGTCAATATACTAATTGCAATGATTATACAATCATTGAGTATCTCTTATCACTGTTACTGAATGCCTGGTGCCAAAGTCACTGCAAGTGTTTGGCATACCACGTAGTACCTGCATTGATTTGTTATTTTACCTTAATCCTGAAATCAAGGAGAAAAAATCAATGTGGTGCAGAAGAGTGTGGCTTAATCAGTGGGTACCTCCTGTTTGCTTAAAGACCTCTTGTGGGTGATACAAACCTCAGTTCACAAGTGCAGAGGACTTTCAAATTCCCAGATGAAAAGAGTGAGCAAGGTTTGATGGTCATCTAGAGACAGGTTTGGAGAGTCTGACAATTATTAGTAATTGTTTCTTTGGTGGTGGTAACATGCTATAACATCATGCACTACATTTGTAGGGTTAACTGCATGGAAATGCTGCTACCCTGAAAGCAGAACAGATGCCTGATCAGATGTCGAACCATCTTACCAAGCTGAACAAATGTGGACTTCCTAACAGGAAATATTAAAATATTAAATATTACGAATACCAACAAAATGTTTAAAGATCTTTGCTTGTTACTTGTGCTTTAGCAAATATTTACACAATACAATAATTGTTTTCAAACCACAGTATCTTTGGACATAGTGTATACATATTAAAGGCAAGAAAAAGAGCACAAATCATTTATATATTTTCTTCAAGAGAACAGCAGAACATCCTTGAAGATTTCAGTTTCCAATTTTTGCTCTGTCACATCAGAAGTGAAATCAGAGTAGGTGGACAGATGCCCGGGAGAGCAGGAACAGGGACCAAGTCAATCTGTTGTCCTCTGGGAAGCCAAACAGATGGCCAAGCCAGGCCAATATCTTCTGAGGATGCAGTATGGGGAAGATAATAGACCTTATCCTGATATACTGAGAAGTGGAAATGGGGGAATACCTAGACTCATGGAAAAGAAAAGGGATCCTACAGGGAAGATAGGAAAATTAGGGCTGCATTTTATACTTACCCATCCTTCCAGGAAAGGCATGGATGAGATGGGCAAGTAAAAGACATAAATCAAGATGTCCCCTATTATCTTCCCCATTCTCCGAGACAACTCACTGCCATAGACGGGAGGAGGCTCTAGACAGAGGAGCTGGGTCCCCATCCTCTGGGTGGAAGGCAAGTGAGAACTGCAGGTGTGAACATGGTGGGGAAGAGACTCTTGGGGGAAAAGCAATGAGATGCCACCCCTTTCATCATGGCACTGGCAGGTGGAAAGTGCAATGCTGAAATCCTGGAGCTGGAAGAGGATCTCTTGGGGCTGCAGCTTTCAATGCTCAGCCCTGACTGGTATCAACCCTCTGATGGGCTTGACCAAAATGAAGGAACAGTTGGGTTCCCCATAACAGGGAACCCTTCCCAGCTGAGAGATTAGAAACCAGCCTTGGGTTCTCCCCTTTGGCTGGCTGCTGTGGTCGCTGTGGCCGTCAGGGTCTCATGTGTGGTCTCATGGAAGGACATTTTTCTCCAGCACACATCCAGGAACATTTTAGTCACCAGGGACTCATCCCTGCCCCTGGCTACAGCCACATTTAATTTAGGAGCTAGGGAGTTCTCCAGGATGAGGAAGGTCTCTTCTAGCACTGCATGGGACATGTCAGGCTCTCTCCCTGATGCAATGAGGAAATCTGCCTAATTCCCACCACAAGCCACCCCTTGGCAATGGAGGAAAGAGAATTTTCCCAGGTTTCAACCTGGGCTCAACCCAGACTTGGCAACAGCAGAGGGACAGGGGACATGGAGATGATGCACGGTGGCTTCCCAGACGTGGGCACAGATGAAGAGAGCATGGACACAATAACCTCCACCAGCTCTGGAGAAAGACAGCGGCCAAGGCGATGGTGTGCCCATGTTAGGAGGGACCATGCTACGCTACCATTGTCACAGCCACTGGTCTGATGGTGTCACGGAGGCTCACCAGAAGGGTCTGCAGCATTTGGCTGCTTGGCCATAGCAAGTGCCAACGCTTCTCTTAAAGATGGGACATAACAAGTACGAACATTCGCCCCCGATCTTTCGACACTGAACAGTGTCCGACACTGTCAGGAAGAAAAACATCTTGTGAGCATCTTTCTTTGGACTTCTACACATGAAGAAGCCCTGGCCCCCAGTTAGCAATAGCCAAGCCACCCAAGCTAGTCTACCAAGCAGCATCACTGCTGCGATGCTCTATCCCCTTAGCACCCATGCACTAAAATGGACAAGCTGAACACCAAGCGCCCCACAAACTGAGTTTGTTTCCATTTACAGTATCACTCTCTTCTTTCCCAAACAGTAAAAATTCCTGTAGGTGCCCTGATTGCTTTTACACTTACCTGCAGCAGTCTGAGGCACCGGAGAAGATGAGGAGACAAGGAGAAGAGCAAGCAGCAGGAAAACTGTCCTCATGGCTTTGGCTGACATCGCAGAGTGTCACCCAAAAGCTGTTGTGACGAGAGATGCTACGAGAAGCAGGAATGAGCTGGTATATATAAGGCCTTGATGAATGTGACCTACAGGGATTTGGCAATCCTATTTGGATGTAAACAACATATTTACAGGGCACGTAACCCCTAATTAAAGAAGCATTCTTGTTTGGATAGGTACTCTGTCCTGTCCTAATCCTGAGAGGGATTATCCTTTTAAAACATATACACCTACTTCCCTTGGCTTTTTCCCAAACATCAACAGACAGACAGACAGAACAGGCAGACAGACAAGGAATCACACAGGCAGGAAGACATTTCAGCAATCGCTGACCTAGCTAGAGCTACGGCCACGTGTCTGGGATCCAGTTCACTTCAAGACCTTAAACTCTTAAACCCTCTTAAGACTCAAGGCAGGACACAGCCTTGTCTTCAGAGGTTCATTTTCTAAATAAGAGGGGATACTTATTGCCTATTAAGATGCAGAAAGGATTGCCCAAAACCAGCTATGGAGTTGGTGACAGCCTATCTAAGGATCAAGCCCACCAAGACCTTCTGTTCCCATTTTAAAACACAAGAAGCTGCAGAATCTAGAGAAAAAAATATCCTGAGGCTGGAGAAGGAAGCATTGCAGAGAGGAACCAGAGGACCTCTGCATTTGAAGAAAATATGAAGAGGAGGTAGCTTCGCCATGTATGCATGTATGCAGCATCACTTGGGTCCTGAGCAGCTTTTCAGTGGGCTCCAGGTCTCCGAAATCCAGTGGAGGAAAGCACAGCCAAAACAGGGACTGGATGTCAGCCAGAGCAATTGAGTAGGCGGTGAAGCCAGGGAGGGTGCTTAGCTCTGGGAATAGTTTTGTGCGAGGCTTGCTTTAGCCAAGCAGAGATTATTAGACCCAGACTACCAAGTAATAGTCTCTGGCCTGTGCTGCAGATGATCTAATGGTCCTTTTCTTTCCATGAAATCCTCAAATGCCTTTCTTCTGCTTTCCAGGAGAAATCTCTTCATCACGGCTTTTATCTGCCTCCCATATGCTTGCTCCTCTGCGAGGGAGGACCGATGTGTCCTGACTGGTTTTCTCCAAGCAAGGTCATTGGCTTTGCTTCAGGAATGTAGCGTCATGCCTAGTGTGAGGTGGCATTTAGGAAACTCCAAAAGCTCTAGGGCAGAAGGAGGGGCAGGATTTGTCAGCAGGCACTTTGAGGCTAAGAAAATATCTGGACGGGCTCCCTAGGATGGCTTCCTCCTAGGAAAGATGGTGATGGGTGGTGAGGGGGCAAGACAATGAGATTCACACGCCTTGTGTGGGTGACAAAAAGGCTCATGCCACCTCATGCCAGCTTCCTCACTGATGGATTTGCTGAAGTTAGCCCCAAAAGTTTAGATGTGAACCCAGGAAAGACGAGTCTTTCATAGGCGCTGGATGCAATTGAGCCACACAAGGAACAACAGAGCCACGCGGTGTTTTCCAGGCCTTACCCCAGTTTTTCTTCAGTCAGGTCAGTGGGACAATGCACGGCAAGACCTACAGTGTGTTAAGTGGAATTTATTTACATGTCTCATGGTCAGCCTTTCCCTAGCACACCAATTTTTCAGTCCTCTGGTCACTTAAATCCTGACAGTAGAGTCAAAGCTGCAAAAATACCTGTTACTTCTTACTTGTTTGGCAAAAATCAGTACTGGAGGCAAAGGAGAAACCCTGGCAGCCCTCTCTCCCAGAGGGGAGATGGGACAAGATCAGCTTGTCTGACCAAATCACCAGCTTGGTTCCTTTTTCAGCGGCATGTACATGTGTCTGAGAAGAAACAGAATATTGGGTCTGTTGCTCACATGCTAAAACAGAAGAGGAGAGCTGTGCAGGACTTGGAGGGGGCAGGCTTTACTGTAGTCAGTAAACAACACAACACACATTTTGTTTTAAGGATTGCAAAGAAACAAACACGCTAAAAAAAAATTCCCCCACACAGACATGCACACATATGATAACTCAGAGGACCTTGCAAGCTTTGGAAGTCTCCTATGTGATTTAGTAAAATTTTGTCCTTGAATGTATGTCTGTTTATCTTATTAAATACAGTTCTGTGGATTATACTTCCAAGCATGCTGTTCTACCTACCATTGCTAGCATTTTTGGGGAAAATGCCATTTCTTCGACAGAGAACAGACACCCTTATCAGACCAGTGGTCATCTACCCTGGTCAGCCATCTTCAGTAAAGAGCATACAGTATAGAGTTTTTATACTCTATAAAAACAGTAGAAGACATAAACAAATACAAGGCAAGTTTCTCTTCAAATACACATTGCTTTTAGGGAAAATTCTCATATTTTCTTTCTCACATTTTCTGGAAGTGCATATGTGACTTCTGGCAGATTGGCATTCCTCCTGGAGGTGATTCTTTCACGAGAGATAAACCACAAGAAACTCAGCTGAGCTTCATTTAGGATTTCATTTGCATGGATAAAACATTAGCTGATTTTTGGACTTAATTCAACAGCCCTCATTGGTCTCTCTTGAAGCAACTTGAAAATGATTTATTTTCTAAAATGCACATGTTTCTCATTGCTGGTTAAATGGGGATGCAAACCACTGGGCTAATGATTAAAAAGCAGGTAAGACAGGTTTGCAGCAAAACTCTATCCACACGAGGGCACCTGCAACCACAAGTGGTAGGAACACATTGCACAAATGCTTCGTATCTTCAGCAGGAGGCCAACACCTGAAGTTACTTGCAACTTTGCTTGGACATCACGTTTGATAGGCTCATTCCTGCATGCCAGGTTCTCCTTTGCTGCAGGGCCTTCTGCCAGCACATAGAAACTGGGAAGGTTTGGGAGGAATAATTTATGGAAATGCATAATATGGAAAGTTTGGAGATGAACTTCTGCAAATGCTTAAAACATGGAAAGTTTGGGCATGAACTTCTGGAAGTAGAAGGTCTGGAGATGAGCCTCTACAAATACAGAAGCTGGAGGGCTTGGGGATGAACTTCTGCAAAAGCATTACATGGAAGGTTGGGAGGTGAAGTTCTACATGAGCATAATGTGGAAAGTTTGCAGGGTGAACTTCTGGAGGTGCAAAGCATGGAAAGTTCAAAGATGCATTTCTGGCAGTGCACGAGGTGGAAAGCTTGAGGATAAAGTTCTGAAAATACGTCACAGGGAAGAAGATCTGGGGATGAGCCTCTGCAAAGGCACACGATGGCAGGCTTGGGGTAACCGAGCGCCCGGTAACCTGGAGGATGAATCCAAGCGCAGGACATCCCGGAGCGCCCGCGGAGGCGGCGGCGCCGCCGGGAGCCGCTGCTCATCCCGACCCGCGGGCGCGGAGCGGCCCGGCCCCGGCGCCCGCCCACGGGCCGGCATCGCCCTCCCCTTCCTCCTCCTCTTCCTCCTCCCCCCGGCGACGAGGGGCGCGCAGGATGCGCGGCTCCTTCCCGGGGCTCTGCCTGGCGCTGCTGGCGGCCGAGCGGTGCGCGCGTGAGTGCGCGGCCACGCGCGCTTCCTTGTGTTTCGGTTTATTTAATTATTAGTTTATTTCTCTATCTGTTTATTTATTTCTCTTCTTATTTTGCGCCCTTTCGTGCACAGGGGAGGCCTGGCCCCGCCTGCAAGCTGGAGATAAACCCGGGCGCTGCAACTCTCCCTGCATCCACAGCGGGGTTTTTCAGCAGCTTTTGCACCGCCCCAGCGCTGTTATTGGGGCAGTTTTGGGGAGAAGGGTCCTTGGAGCTGCAGGCAGGAGAGTTTCTCCCTCTCCATCCCGCTGTCTTGGCTCAGCTCCGCTGTGGATGTGCAATTAACGCCGGTTGCTAAATTTGGGTGGTTTTGTTGGGTATTGCGCGCTCACCAACGGCATCCTCCAGCTGCACCTCTTCATTTCTCCAGGTCTCTGCACCATCATCCACTATGTGCTGTCCGGGCAGTACGTCTGGTTCTGGCTCACCGTGTCCTGCCTTGTGCCCGGCTACGCAGCCCAGCTCCTCAGCGCCCTTTGGTTCAGGGCCGACGGGCACCAGCCTCGCTGCTGCCTCCTGGTGCTCCACGCGCTGCAGCTGGGCATCTGGAAGCGGTGAGGGATGTGCCCAGCTTGGTCTCCCAGTCTTTTGAGAAAAAACTGCATTTTAATGCTCTGTGCAACATGTGGATGGAGAGGCCGTCAGCAGCGCTGGCCTTCGTGTTGCAGAGGAGATACTTTGCATTTCTCTTGCATTTCCTGAGAATTCCTGAGCCCCCTCCCTGCAGAGTGATGTTGTGAGCGAGGAATTAGGGAGAATGTGAGATTTTTAATTTGAGCGTCTGGCTGGCAGTTGGCCCCTCCTCCCAATCTGAAATGGCTTTGTATGACCTTTTCCATGTCCCCATATGAATTCCGGGAATAGTTTTATCCTCTCTGACGTCCTCCATCTGTTGCTAGAAGAAGCACTGAGTGTGTGCATATGTGTACTGTATTTTAGTAGAAGACCCTGACAATAATCTTGCTTTTATTCCTGTTGAACTTGTTGTTGGGGGTGTGATGTTTAGCTGGTAACTCAGAACTATAGTTTGTGCTTCATTCAGTGCTTTGGGTCTTCAGACTTGCCTGATTCCCTGCAGCTTTTGGAGAAGAAGAATGGGCGGTGGGATGAAGGGAGATTGGGACGTCAGGATGGAGAAGGTGCAGCTGGGAGGCAGAGGTCGGAGCAGAGCCTTGGGGTGCAGACCAGGAGATTGCTAATTTGACTTGCTCTGCTGTGCACTGACGGCATTTCCAACTCTTCCAGGTACTGGGATGTTCTGCAGATGGCAAGAAAGGCAAGGGGCAATGGCATTACCAGGGAGCTGCTCATGCAGCAAGGAGACGCATCCGTGCTGCGGCTCCTGGAAGCCCTGCTCCAGAGCCTGCCGCACGTGCTGCTGCAGGCGTACGTCTTCGTGGCTGTGGACCACACAGACCTTTTCCCTGGTAGGTCGGGAATTTCCAAACAGAGAGAGAAAAGACAGACTGTTTTTGAGTGTAGGTAGCACATTTGGGCAGGAGATGTTTGTTCCCCCATGGCAGAACATTCCTTGCGGAGTTACTGCTGGAACTTTGCCTGGTGGGCATCAGGGCATTTGTCTTTTCTAAGTCACTACATGGCTGGTAGTAACTTCAGCAGAACAGGTCCCTCTGTCAAACCATATTTATCCATACGCTTCTCCAGCCATGGATCACTGTACAGCAAGTACATCCTCAGGGACCTCTCAGCAGATCTTTAATCTCTAAGAACACACCAGCAGCAATCATACTGTGAATCTCAGCGCATTGCTGCCTAAAATAACACTTAGGCAGGAAAATGCCAAAGCGAGAACGTGATGGAGACCGGGGAGCATTCAGCAGGAGGCCACAATGTCTTTTGCAGGTGTCAGCGCTGGGCTGTCCCTCCTGTCCCTCGCCTGGGCTCTGGTCTCCTACAGCCGCTCCATGTGCCTGCTCAAGCCGGGCCACCTCTACCTGCCGGCCACGGCCCTCCTGTGCCTGCTGCTGTGGAGGACGGGGATGCTGGGGACCAGGGTGCTGGCCCTCGTGCTCTTTGCCAGGCTGTATTCCTACTGGGTCTTTGCCGTGGTTGGTAAGAGCAGCTTTCATGTTTCATATGTGGCGTCCTGCTTTCAGCCAGGGAGATGCTCCTGGTGCTTGGGTACCTGGCACAGCCTCATCCTGTCCGCTGTGTTTGCACCTCCCCAGCCCCACACGCAATGTCTGGGGGCTCTTTTGATCTCTGTATATCTCCTTGAAAGCCAGGAAAAGCTGGGCCTGGCACCTGGAGTGTTGCCAGCTACAGATGCCACCACAGATCTGTCACATAGACCCGACCTTCCTTCTGTTTTGATGAAGGAGGTGCCAGTTGGCTTATGGAGCACTTTACAGCATGACAACACACAGCAACGCCTGCAACTCACCAGATTTGGTCTTTTTTGTGCCTTTCCATTTCAGGCATCCACTGGCTGGTCATGTCCTTCTGGCTGGTGGCTCAGCAGACGGACATCGTGACAGCACCCTGCCACTGGAGGCTCTTCAACTGCCTGCTGGGAGCAATCTATGTTTTCTGCTACATTAATGTCCGGCCTGGTCCCTCCAAGCTCAGAGTGGGTGTGTTTTATGCGGTAAGTGCCCCAGCTATTCAGTATTTCACATGAATTTGCAGATTTTGTATGCGGGTAGCAGGATAAGCGAAGCTCAACTTGTTCCAAACCTTGGGAGGCTGGTTAAAGACTCTCCTCTTTTGACCTCATCAGCCAAGGCTTCAGGGTCACTAATAAGAGTTTCTAAGAGCAGGAATTCACAAGCCAAACAGGAGGTCCCTGAAAATCTTCGCCCAGAGGCTACCCAACAAGCACGTCTGACACTGAGTGTCTTTTCCTGGTGATTTCTCCCTTGAGATATCTTCAGGTTCTCTCGCCACTAGCCTTGCCACATGCTAAGGATCCAGCACTTGCCCCCAAACCGTGTCATCGACAAAGTGAAAATGGTTTCTGCTCTGGCGTCATTTCTATTTTGCTGAGAAGTGCAGAGTTTTGTTTTGTACTTTTGTGCCTGCAGTTGCTCCCAGGCCTGGGTTGATGCTGCTGCTATCCACAGAATATCAGTAGAGTCTGTGGAGCAAAACAAAAAGACCATGGAAACTCTCTCCTTTTTTTCTGATAAGCTGAGAGAAACTCCACCTGAGTGCAGAGAAGGCTGAAACAAAAGGGAACTTGCCATAGTGGTGCAAATTAAGCAGGCAGAGGCTGGAAACGGGGTGTTGGGTGTCATGCAAAGCACATCTAAGCTCTCTCCTTCCTCTGCAGGTCATGCTGGTGGAAAATACCCTCTTGCTGCTGCTGGCCACAGAGTTCCTGCAGGCAGAGCTGTGGAGCAGCCTGTGTCTCACTGGGGCCATCAGCTCGGGGTTTTTAATAGGTGAGAGCTACTGATTTTTCAGGGCCCAGCTGAGGGATGCGGAGAGCCTTGGATGGTCTGTTTCAAGTTGAGCAAATTGTCATCATTGGTTTTATTGTGCAACAATTTTAGTTGCAACAGAACATTTCCTTTCTTTCCTACAGCTGAAGTTGCTGTATTTATATTTATATTTATGTATCTTATAATGTATAAATCCCCCTTGAGTTTCTGTTCTTAAAATCATATCTTAAAATTCCACCACTGGAAAAGGAGGTTTGTTTAAAAAAAAAAAAAAAGAGGGTAGCTGTGTCCATGGTGCATTTAATGTCCCATGGCTGCTATGCACAACCTGAAGCAGGAAAGAGGTTGTCCAACTTGGAAACAACCCCACTAGCATCTCTCTTTGCAAAATTTTCATTGGAGAAATTGGTGTCCCGGAGCAAATCTGAGCAAATGGTTTAGCATTTCTTCTGATCTTTGGTGAATTTTCCCCAGGAGGAAAGAGCAGCACCTTCCAAGAGAACAAGAAGTGGGCATGGATGAAACCCTTCCCGTTAGCAGCTAGTGGGTGGAGATGCTGAGAGGCATCAGAGATGCTGAGCAAGACTCACCGTCTTGCTGCTCCATGGCCACACGTGTCCATGCCATGCTGGTGCTCAGTGGCTGCTTCTCCATGCGCCTGTCAGTCTGTAAATCAACCTGGATTTTTAGGAAATTTTGTCTTGAGAGTGTTCTGCTGCCAAAATGTTGTATTCTCATGCTTTTTTTTCGCTTTGCAGGAAGCTGCTCACATGGGATTTTTGCACTGATTTAAATGTTTGCATTTTGAAACACCTAATGCCTAGCTGCATCACTGCTAAAAGGGCTCATGGATCAGGAGAAGACAGTGAGACCCAACCTCACTTCTCTTGCACACCAGACCAAAATGATGGCAAAAGGGTCCCTTGATACATTTCTGCTCTTTTCCAGGTGCTGCAGCTCTGGTGGTTTATTACAGCCTGCTCCACCCCAAGTCCACAGAGATCTGGCAAGGTTTCCTGGAGAAATCCTGCAGCGTTACGGCCCCTGGTGATGATGGAGCTGGTTGCCCAGCAGGGCAGAGCTTGGGAATTTCGAGTGGCGGAGATGGCGAGTCCTTGGTGATGGAAAAGACACAGGTGGCTTCCAGGAACGAGGATGGGTCGTCCCATCTCACCGAAGATGACTGGACAAGCCATCACCACTGGCTGCTGATAAAGCTGGCCTTGAAGACAGGAGACATCTCCAAGATCAACGCAACTTTTGGAGATGGTGGCGTGGGAGAGATTTACCCTGGAGGACTGATGCTGGGCAAACACTCCAGGGCTGAGCCTGGGGCCACCCTTACCCTCCCGACAATGGAGATGGGTCCTCTGGGTTTTGAATCCAGCCTGACTGATGAGAAATTGCCAGAGACAGGGAATAGACGAAGTGGGAAACACAATTTTGGTGCCACAGGAACCTCAGGAGAGGTCCACAGACTCATAACGCAAGATGCTGTGAGTGGCAGCAATGCTGTGTGGCAAGAAGCACAGCAAGAGCCTGATCCTCACCCTGCTGGAGCCTTTTCCAAGAGCCCGGACTCATCGGAGGCTTGTGATTGCTCATCTCTCTACTTCAGTGCAAACAGTGGAGGAATTGCCTCTCCCGGAGCGGAGTCGGAGAAGGACCCACTGGAAGGAGATGGGAAACCACAGTCTCCAGCAGACTGCCTGGGTGGAAAAGGAGAGGGCTTTCCCATTGGGATGCCGAACATCAGCCCCATCTTGGGCCTGGGGGCGCCCGGTTGCTTGCAAAGCAGCTCGTCCCGCCTTGGCACGAGCAAGAGCGGGGCAGCGGGTTCCTCCGAGGAGGACTCGGAGCTGGGGGGCATCCTCACAGGGTGGCATAGCCATGGGGGCACCCCATGCTCTCGGGTGCGGGTTCCTGAGGAGCCACGCTTCACATCTACCCCCAAGGCTGACCCCAAGTGTGCCCAGCATGGACCGAGGGGTCAATCCGGGGTGCTGGAGTGAGCGGGGAGATCCCTGCTCCCGGGATCAGCATTGGAGCCACTGGCAGCAAGGTACGGCAGGAGGGAGCAGGACGCTGCCACTGCCATGAAGATTGTCCCGTGCCACCAGGCAGGTGTGGACCTGCATCCCCATAATATTCCTTTTTGTCCCGCCGCACCCTCTCAGTTTTGGAGAGGTTAGAATAGGTACCTTAAAGTCTATATTTAGATATTTATTGAACTTATTTATATAACAATCTCGCTAGGCAGCCGGAGCACTCAACCTTTTACGTATTTGTGATGATGACTGGAAATGTGTCCCTTAATAAGTGCCTTGTAGGAACTACCAGCCTGTCTGCAGCATGGAGATCTGGCTGCTGTCTCTGCTTCTCCTTGGCGGCAGGGAGAGTGGCCAAAGTGAGAGTCTTTTCAGGTTAAATAAGTGCCTAAGACTAAAAAAAAAGGCAACATGAGTTTCCTCTCAGGTGGAGGAGTCCCTTCTCTGTGGGCAGAACAAGCCCTAAGGTGACACTCATCTGCTTTTGATTTATGAAGCCCCACTTGGTTCATCTCGAGAACTTTAGCACTCCATTCACTGAGACCGAATAGGAGCCCAGACCCTCGTTACTCTGCAAACTACAACCTCAGGGGACCAAATTATTTAGAAAACTGTGTCAGGCTGGCTCGTTCACAGTCCCTCTTCCTAAAGTTAATCACAGGTAAAATAAATATCCTCTGACAGATGGTCCCTGCTGGGCTCAGGAATTTGGTGAAGAAGGATGCTCTATCAGTAACAGCTGGGTTGGATCAGACTATCAGATAGGTCGTGAGAGAACTGGGCTGAGATTTGTGGTAATTGTTTTAAATTTGAACAGGGCAAAGAGATACTGAGCCTATTTATTCTGATCCAAATTTTAGACTATTTCCTTATTAGAATTTTTTTTTAACAAAGAATCCTGGAGTTGAGTAAGTTTTGGGTCTGAGATGATGCACATCTGGCAGGGTCTTGCAGCTGTTCTGCTGGCAGCGCTGCTGTCCCACTGAGGGCTGCACTCCTCCAATGCCCAGGGACAGGAAATACTGGGAAGAAAGACAGGAATACCATGGATTATTATAAAAAAAAAAAAAAAAAAAAAGCTGTTTAGCATTTACTGCTCAGAAATGACGCAACCAGACCCATTTCGTCAAGCTGATCTGCGTGCTGAAAAATGTATTGGCAGGTGGGATTTGGGATTGAAGCTGCTTTCCAGCGTGACTGAAAATCTGCACCGTATCTCCGTTACAACTTGGGCACAGCTGCATTTCGTGAGGGAAAAATTGCACTGACTCGCTTTAGGCTCTTGCTACGTGCACGCCTGTTGCCTCACACAGAAGGCAGCAGAGTGGGTGTTTTCACTCGGTCTGTTTGTTTTTAAACCTTGATAATACATAACTGCTGCTTTCAAAAGCAACCCAGCCTTTCCCGTGTCTGTGTCTTGTGTCTGGAGTTTGGGGCTGAAATGAGAAGAATGCAGAAGTCCTCTCTGCACGTTGCTTTGGGAGGTGCTGGACCTCCCTCTCTTGCTGTTTTGCAAGTAAGCCCCTGCACAGCTTCCTGACCTGCACTTTTGCAACACTATTTTCCTGTTTTCTTAGATTTTATCATTATATCCAACCTCGATCAGCCTTTTTGTTTAATCAGCTAGGTGTGCTTTTCTTCCTCCACGTGAGGATGTGCACAGAAAGGACCCAAGGATGAATGAACATAGGGCTTTGCATTGCTCGCTTTTTCTCTTAGCCCTCCTTTGGTGGTTGTGCCACTGCGTTGACTACAAAGATCAAATGCTTAGTAGCTCTAGTGCTGGCCAGCCAAAATATGGGCTGCCCTCAGACCCATGCAGGTTGTCCTAAGGCAAGATGAGCTAGGAATAGCAAATGCTCCCAAGAAGATCTGCTCTCCGGTCCTGATCAGGAGCCTTTAGACACAGAACCATCCTTGCTGTGCTTATAAGTGATAGCTGTATATACCCAGTGAATATGAGGCTGCTGTTGTTAACAGCAGATTGCAGGCTTTGCACTGACTTGGGCTTCTGGACTTCACAGGAATTGTCCCAAGCAGCCACTGGTCTCTTCTGACTGTAACTGCAAAAATTGATAAGGGTCAGGAAGCAGTTGGGAGGACTATATCACCAACTGCAGTGGTATGGTTTAACCATACAAGGGAAAGGTCTAACATACAGAGTCATTGTGCAACTGGCCTATCGGCCAATGAAAAAGACAAAAAGTGACCTATCTGTTTAAGAAAGTTAAAAAATGGGGCTCAGAAATCCACTTCTCCTGGGGATAATGTGAAATCAGGACCTAGTTTATTTGCTGCTAGAGATTTCCAGCCTGGAGGAGAGCCCTGTGGTACCCAGTGATGGGGTTCGAGTGCTGCTCTGAACCACAGATGTATAGAAAGGACCTATATCTAGGTAAGTCTAAAACCCTCTTTGGAGTAGACAGCTCTGGAGGTGCTGGGAACTTCATGGGGTGGGAGCTGGAGTAAATTTCCATTGCTCAAAGTGCCACGCTTGCTTCGATGGGAATTGGCTGTGCTAATTTAATGGTGCTGTTGGTGTAAGTGCTTGGGTATCTCCATCCCACCAGGCTGCCCCACAACGGCCGCATTTTGTAGCCTCCAACGATCATTTTTGCAGCTTGCTTCGTGCAGGGTGCAGAAGCTGCTTTGGGGACACGTTCCTCTCTGGAGAGTTCCCGGCCCCATTGCCGCCAGAGGGAGATGCGGCTCCCGATGCCAGGCGGACGTGCCGGTGCCGGCACCAGGCACTCATCCCGAGTCCAGGTTACGGGAGGACAGGAGCGTTCCTGCTGCTACGTGATACTCCGGGAGCAGATGGGAGCCGGCGGCGATGGACGGGGGCCAAGGAGAAATGTGGGTTTCTAGGATACTGGGGTAGGCTGAGGCGCGCGCCCTAAGGAATGCAAACCTGCGGAGAGGGGATCCCAAGGGGCAGCCCGGTGAGATGGGGGTGATAACAGCTTATCTGCACATATCCCCTTGCACAGAGGATGGAAACTTTGCATGCAAAGGTGCAAATGTGAGGAGAGCTGCGGGATGAGCACACTTGGTGTGACAGGGGATCTGGTGGCCTGGGGAAGCTGCTTAAAGTGGCTTCGTCGCGGCGCTGAGTCCCGATATTTGCTGGTGCACGAGCAGGTCTGTGTGTATTTGCGGCTGGGTATTTGTGGGCTGGTTGCATGCTCACTCTCCTGCAGTCCCCCAGATCTGCTCGCTGTGGAGTGATGTGGTCCTGGGCCTCGTCAAGCCCAGAACATGAAGCTGCAGGAGAATCTGCAGCTGCAGAAGAGCCTGGTGAGGGGCAATGAACTGGCTGTCCAGCAGCTGCTATTTCCACACAGGGCTGCAGCACCGTGTTGCTCACAAGCCCAAATGAGGGAAACCAACCAAAACTCCTTTTCCAGCATTTACCCTGAAGCTCTTTTTCTTTTTCTTTTTTTTTTCTTTAAGATGATCTGCATTATCTTGAACTGGACCTTGCAGCTCAGCCCAACATTTGTGGGATGCCCATCTCTGACCTCGGTCCCACCTGCAGCCTGATGGCTGCGGGACGTCTCCATCCTCTCCATCCCTGGT
>VZSG01000145.1:1372753-1409294 GCA_013398315.1 Nothoprocta pentlandii | reverse complement strand
GTCGGCCACTCCACCCAGCTTGGTGTCGTCTGCAAACTTGCTCAGGGTGCACTCCGTGCCCTCGTCCAGGTCATTGATGAACAAATTGAACAGCAGGGTCCCGGTTTCAGTCATGTGGATTTTGGTGACCAGGGTGAAAATGGTGCAAATCCCACCGGGCTGAGACTTTTGGGAGTCATTGGGGTTGCTGAAGTGGGTTAGGACCTGGGAAGGATGCTCGGAAGTTGCTCCTTGGTATAGTGGGGTTGAATCCCAAGGTGTGTTTTAGTGCACATCCTGGATGCGCCCATTTGGGGGCTGTGTGTAAAAGCTGCTGCATGCCTGGGAACTAAAATTGGGAGTTTTCAACTGGAATCACAGAGCATTTTAGGGCAGAGAGAAGGAAAAAAAAACATCAGCTAAAAGGAGGTGAGTTTTGCCGTTTGGGATTAAATGGCCATCTCCAGGCTAACAGTGGCTTGAGTTTTTCTATCAGTGCATTCCTGGGGAATAGATGGGTTAATGCATTGTGACCCTAAATTAAATATTTACATTAAAGCCTGTTCCGTCCAGACCTTTGAGATGATGTCCTGGCACATTTGCCCTTCTCCCCCTGACATCAACAGCCCTGGAGGGGGCTGAGCCCCATCCTGACTGCTGCAAGGGCTGCAAAAAGCCTTGCTCTAGTGCGTTTTGGGGTCTCGTTTGGGGGATTTTGGGGCAAACGCGAGCCGGTTGCCGCTTTTCCGAGGAGCGTGAGCAGCAGCTGGTGCCGGCGGCCTTGGCCGGGTGCCCGCGGCGCTGCCGGGAGCAAGGTGAAGGCATCTGGGAGACGAACCATCCGCTCTGTTTGCTCGCCCGCGGAAAGCGCTTGCTGGAGAGGGCCGGGGCGCTCTGCCTCGGTGCCTTTTTATTTATTTAAATCTTTTTCTTCTTTTGGTGTGAAGTGTTCCCAGGTGTTGGCTGCCCTTTTGCACCTGGAGAGCCCTTGAATTTATTGCAGCACCCGAGGGATGTTTTTTTTTCCTTCTCTTCAAAGCACTGGGATTTACAGATCCACAAGGCATGCTCCGAGCACGGTCTGGAGATGTTTTCCCAGGAAGCAGTGTCCTACACTGAGTGAAGGCCTGGGATTGCCCAGCTTTTAACTTCAGGACACCCTATAGCAGAGAGACTGAATGATCCCCTTGTGGGACATGCCTGATACCTCAGGAGACCTGGTCGCTTCTGGAGATCCTGTTCCCTCTTCATGGCTAAGGAGAGCACCCAAGGCAACTGCTTCCCTGTTCTAGCTCATTCAGGCACATCCCTGTGTTAAGGTTAGGCTGGGATGACTGGGTTTCACTGGTACAGGCTGGGAACTGACCTTCTGGAGGGCAGTTCTGTAGAGAGGGACCTGGATGTCATGGTGGATGACAAGATGACCATGAGACAGCAGTGCCCTGGTGGCCAAGAAGGCCAACGGGATCCTGGGGTGCGTTAAGAAGAGCGTCTCCAGCAGGTCGAGGGAAGAGATCGTCCCCCTCTACGCAGCCCTGGTGAGGCCACATCTGGAGTACTGCGTCCAGTTCTGGGCTCCCCAGTACAAGAGGGATGTGGAGCTGCTGGAGAGAGTCCAACGCAGGGCTACGAGGATGATCAGGGGCCTGGAACATCTACCCTGTGAGCAAAGGCTGAGGGAGCTGGGTCTGTTCAGCCTGGAGAAGAGAAGGCTGAGGGGGGACCTGAGCAGTGTCTATAGATACCTCAAGGGAGGCGGTGAGGAGGAGGGGGCTGGCCTCTTTTCACTGGTGGCCAGCGATAGGACTAGAGGAAACGGCCATAACCTGAAGCACCAAAAGTTCTGCAGGAACAAAAGGAAAAATTTCTTGACTGTGAGGGTGCCAGAGCCCTGGCACAGGCTGCCTAGAGAGGTTGTGGAGTCTCCTTCTCTGGAGGTCTTTAAAACCCGCTTGGATATGACCCTGTGCCACGTGCTTTAGGTAACCCTGCGTGTACAGGGGAGTTGGACTAGATGATCTCCAAAGGTCCCTTCCAACCGTAAGGATTCTATGACTCTAAGAGCATCTCCCTCATCTCCTCTGACATTAGTGGATCGTATGGATGTGCTCTTTGGACAGAGCAGAAGCCAATGAGGAAAATGCTGTCTTTTTCCATACAGTCCCTGCTCAGCTCATCATTGCAGGCAAATACTCTCTGTATAACAAAAAACATCTGGAGAAGCTCAGCTTTGCCAGCAGGGTTATTTGCCTGTGGGATTTTCTCTCCTGCATGGAGGCTTTAGCTCCTCTTGCCTGTCTTGCATGATTGAAGTGTGCCCGTCTCTTCCATTCCCGGATCTCATTTCAAAATGAGTGAACGGAAAGCCCCTTTCCACTTCACATCCCGTTTTTTGTGTGCTTAATAACCCTTAAGTTGCTTTTTCCTCTTACAAACTTCTGTATATGAAATGCTGGAAGTAAGGGCTGAAGTTTTACCAGCACCATTTGGTCCTTGTTGGCCCTTTCCCAGGCGAGGAAACCACGTTCCTTCCTTCCAGCAACCCCATCCCAAGCTCCCTGCTGCAAGTTGGGAAGTCGGAAGTCAATTTAAGCACCCATCATGTTCCAGTCTCTATACACTACGCAGGATTGCACAGAGCAATGTACACACTGTGAGTGCTTCTAGCTAATGTGGAAGGGATGCAGTGAAGGTGGCCTCTATGACCTGGGATTTTTGGAGCCTGATGCTCGATTCCTGGAGCTCCTCCCGTGGCCTCTGATGACAGCGGATGCAGGCAATGATGGAGAAGTGTGATGTGAGGCAGGCAGAGGATGCTGCTCCTTGGTGGATGTGCAGGACTCTGCTGCTTGCTGGATTTTGGCCATGCTGGAGCTCATACAGTAGGGTCGAATAAACACAATTTTGCCTCCTGCCTGTGGGATGCAGCTACCTGCAGCCTGAGGAAAGTGGGATGCAGCCCATAGAGCCAGCGGCGTCCATTCCCAAGCAGCTTCTGTTGCCTTCAGCAATGCTGGGGTATCACTGATGTCCTACTAAAGTGCCCTGTCAGCGTGATCTGTCACGGAGCCACCTCCCTTACCTTCTTTACGCTGATCTGTCCTTTGGGTTGTCCTGGCTCCCTGCAACCAGGAGCAGACGTGGAGACGTGATCCTCCAGCCCACAGAAAGACCAAGGCAAGGCTGCAGATGGGACAGATCATCGCTTGTTCCTCGAGGAATGTCTGCTGGGGAAACTTTCCTCCAGCCTTCATGAAAACCATGCCTGGTGCTGTAGCTCAGACCTGTGCCAGAAGGGATTCCTCAAGTGACAAAATCAATAAATTTGACTGAAATCAATAAATTTGACTGAAATCGGTGGGAATTTTTGTCTCACGTTTGGGGATGGACCTTCCTTCCAGACTCCGCTGGATGAAGAAGCAGCAAAAAGCCTGGAAAGAGGCAGTGAAGTGCCAGCGATGGTGCTTTTGCAGAGAAAAACCTGTTGTTTGGATAAGATCTGCTGGTGAGAAGCTGGCTGAACCAAATGCCAGCTGGACAGAGCTGGTGCAGATGGGCAAAACATCGAAAGGAGCTGGTGCACCTTGTGGGGCTGAAGGAGACGTCACCTCAGTCCTTGGACTAGAAGAGCTTTGGAGCTTTGCTTGATGCCTGGATGGATGCAAAGCCTTCAGTGCCTGCTGCTGCCAACTCTTATGGGACACAACAACACATCCTTGCAACAACCCAGGTGCCACGATATTTTTGCGTTTATTTCATGCCCTGCACCAGCTTGTAATGGGATTTGGAAGCAAATCCAAAGACCTGGTTGCTGCTCCAGGATGAGGTAACTTTGCTTCTGTAGCCACTTAGGTTTGCAAGAGCCAGAACAGCCTCCTAAAGCCAATCTGAGGCTGCACAACATGCTTTATTCCGTCATCCCAAACCCTGCCCATGGTGTCCCTCTCCCTGGGCACAGTACTGTTTGCTTCTCTATGTACTCTGCACGACACATGAGATTTTTCTTTGAAGGGCTCCTCATGGCCACGGGCCATCCACAGCCACACGCAGCATCCACAGCCTGGCGCTCATCAGCGTGACGTGCCGGCTCTCGGGAAGGGGAGGAGTGGGATATTGTTGCGGTGCAGTGTCATGTTCCTTGGAAACACCAGCACTTCCTATTTTTGTGCCTTGGATTTCAAAACAACCCGTCGTGTCACTCGTATACCGAAAGCAAGGGGGGTTCCTGGTGCTGCTGGCTCCAGTGCAACGCGCTCCTCTTCTGCAAACAGAAAGTTCCTGCAGGCGCCCGTGAGCGGCAGGGTGAGGACATGCGCCTCGTGGAGAGGGGAACTGAGATAAACACAGTTTGGGGAAGTCGCTTCATCGGTGACGGAGCTTGGCCAACGAAACCAGGAGTCCTGACGCCAGCGCAGTGCTTTCAGCAGCTGGCTGCTCCTTGTTTGTGTATACATGTGTTGTTTTTTTGTGGGGCATAAATGACATAATGCAAAGTGATGTTTATTATTTGAAGCTTCTACAAAGAGTTGCGTTCCTATTGCTATACTGCAGCAGTATTTTGTGTGTTAGGAGACCGCATATATTGAGCCCTGCAAAAGTATGGGCTTCCCAGGTCACCATCGTGGCTGCCACCTCCTCTCACCTCCTTGTTCCCCTCCTGGTGAGCGTTGCTTGTGGTCATCTCTTCCCTTTGCAAATCGGCTCTGAGTGATGGGACATGCCACCAAGCATAGCCCCTGGCTGCCCTCCTCCTGTAGGAAACCTCTTCCTCACGGTGAACCTGGTGATGGGTTTGATCCACCAGCAGGAGGTCTTTGCATCTCCATGCTGTCCAACACTGTGGCCAACGTTGACTTTACCTGCTGGATCTATCAAGCCAGTTTGCCTCCAGGGGGAAGAATTCCCTTGCAAAGCCAACCAGCTGGAGGGTTGGCCAACAAGCTGAGGTGCCCCATGACCTATTGGAGCTCTCTTGAGTATCTGTGCATGCACGTGGCATTGGTGACCATAGCTAGTGCTGCGTGTCCTTCGATGGGCAATGTTTGCCTTCCTGGGAAGGATGGACTTTTAGGGGGTGAAACCTGCGCTCCAGAAGAGAAGCTGCTCGTTGTGTTGGGTCAGGGCGAGGAGCTCCGTCCTGCAGTGAACTTTGTGTGTGGTGGGATTGGCCTTGGCCTTGGGGGAGCTCGAGGTGAAGATGGCCTTGAGAAGGCTTCTTTACACACACAGTTTTGGTGACCAAGACAGCGTCCCATCTTGGGACATGAGACCTCATGCATCAGCACTGTGGGCGGATTCATTCCAAGGCTGGACCGTCTTAATTAAAGGCAATAAATTAAGAATGAGGAGCACAGCCCTGGCTCTGTAGGAGGCCCAGTGTCTCATCCCTGACCTTTTTGTCAGCTTGTGGTGCTGACACACAGCTGGGATCTGGTGTGTGCAGCTGTCCTGCCCTTGGAGGTCTCTTGCCCTCCTCCTTGGAGCCACGGGCTGCTGTGCATCTCCCTGCTTCCCTATCCAGACAAGTTGCTATTTCTTCACTTCTACTGTCGGTTGCCAGTAATCAGCAAAAGGGTAAATACTTTTCCCACAGCCACATTTCTTCTGCATTCTGCATGGTGGGATGGGCCTTCAGGTGTCCTCAGAGCACGTGGCTCCTGTGCCAGAGCTGCCCAGGGATTGGTGCTTGTCCTCAAGGAGTGGATTTCTTCACCAGCCAGGCTTGCTGGTGGCTTCTGAGGCTTATTGCCTGTAATGCTTTCCTGGTTGCCCCCCAAATCCCGTGCATTTCCTGCAGGGAAGCTGCCTTCTCTCCATGATGCCCACTGGGAAATTTCCCCCAAAACTAGTGATTTTGCTTAAAGGCAACTTCAGGGCTTCTGTGAGCGGAGCTGAAGGAAGTGATTGCCGGGATGGAGGGTTTGCATGGTGGCAAGCGCCAGCACGCACTGAGTCCGTGCGGTGTTCCCACCGATGGGACAGCATCACCTGCCACCTCCCTAAGCACAGGGCTCAGTAACAGACCCATCCATTGGGCCTCTTGCTTCATGCTCGCTCAGAACGGGTGATTTTAAAGAGTTCAATGTTTAAGAAGATGGTCATGAATAAAAGCTCGGTTCTACAGTGTGAGATGAGTTGTATAAGGAGAGTAGCTCACTGCAAACGACACGAAGGACCTTAAAACTCACACGTGTTTGTTTTCTCCGTATGTGTCTCCCACAGGTTACAGCCAAAACTGCCTTCCTGTTCATCTTACCTCAGTACAACGTCAGCGTGCCTGCAGCAGGTAAGAGATGCTGACGCTGCGGAGAAAACTATGTGCCCTGGCTCGGGGCATATCCACTGCCAGAGAACACCCTTTAAATAAGAAGTTTCATGGGGAACCAGAGCTTGGGATGCTTAGTTCATGCTGCCCGTGACTGATGGTCCTTGTACTGCTATAGGGTTTGGGAGGAAAAGCTTTCTTAGTGCCCAGTGGGGCTCAATGTGCACTCTCTGGACAAGAAGGAGTTACCTGCTTGCAATCCCCAGGGTGGATTGTGCCCAGGTGGGATTTAGCCCCTTGCTAAAAGGCAAAAGCTGCCATGCGGGCAGGTTCTTCCCCTCTGTTTCTGCACAGCGTCTCATGAGGTGGCTCCTCAGGAGCAGGTAACGCACATCGTAACGCTGAGCGTCATAAAACCTACTTTATCCTTGGTCAACTAATACCTTAGAAATCTGCGTGGGATTTCTCCCCTTCCTCCAAGCCCTGTCAGTCCTCCTACCCAAGGGCTGACCCAGCCTCCTCCTGCCATCCCTTCCCGTTCGTGCCATCGCCCGGAGAGCTTTTCCCGGCATCTCCTCATGCAGTAACACATTGCTGCCAAAGGCCAGGGCTGGGAATAGCCGCTTAAGCGCAGACGTCTGTGCTTATTTTGGTTGCTGGAGGGGATCTGGCCTCTGCCTGCTTCTTCAGAAGGGCAGGGCCTCCTGTGGGTCTTATTTCACAGCTCCAAGCTGCTGTCTGGGTTCTCCTAATAGCACCGGGTTGCAGCAACCTTCAGGAGCAAGTGAGAGATGCTGGATGTTGTATGACAGCAGGGAGATGATGTGTCCTGGAAGCTGTGGGATGTCCTGCGTGTCCCTGCACATCCTTCTGAGAATTGCCAAATCCTAATGGTTTGAGTGAGCAAAGCCTGTAGCTGGCTTCTGCACTGCTTTAGTGTATTATTCGGTGTCTTAATCCCTGTATGAGTGAGGGCTTGTACCATTGATAAATTCCCCTATCTGCAGTAGGATAGGGGAATCCTATCCTACTGTCTACCTCCAAAACCAGGTGACCCCATCCAAGCTGCACATTGGGAATAACTTCTGGCTTGCACTAAGCCTTAAGCTCTGCCTGGTAATAAGTTGTGTCAGAATTAAGCTCTGCCTGGTAATAAGTTGTGTCAGAATGATTTGGTCCATCCTTTTGGTGTCTTTTGCAGATGGGGAGCTGGTCCATTACCACTACGGGCTGAAGGACCTGGTCACCATCCTCTTCTACATCTTCATAGCCATCATCCTGCATGCAGTGGTGCAGGAGTATGCCCTGGACGTGAGTCTAAGTAGCATCTTGATGTCTAAATAGCAAACCTATGGGGAGGGCATGGGACACGTGGTTCCCTGCAGTTCAATGCTGCTTTGGGGGTGGTCTCTGAGGTTGGGATGCTTTGACCCAAAAGCTCCCAAAGCATGGGAGCTTTGACCTCTGGGAGCTGCCTGGGAAGGAGAAGAGGAGGGAGAGTTGTTGACGCAGTGGCTCATGATTTTTCTTTTTCTTTATTTGTTTTTTTTTTTCCCTTTTTTTCCCCCCTCTTTTTCCTCCCAGAAAATCAACAGGCGTCTCCATCTCTCCAAGGTCAAGCACAGCAAGTTCAACGAGTCGGGTCAGCTGGTTGCGTTCCACCTGACCTCCGTGCTCTGGTGCCTGTACGTCGTGGTGACGGTAAGGCCTGGCGTTTGGCTTCCCTCCAGCACCCCTGGATCTCGGTCCCTTTTCCGTGGGCATGGCCGGGAGTCCTAAACGGGGGACTCTGCTTCCAGACAACATCTCCAGGAGTTTCCGCTGCTGTCAGCTGCAGGGAAAAGGGAAAAACAAGTAGATGGGTTGAGAGCAGGGCATGATGCATTGCTTGGAGCCTGTGAGTTCCTCCTTATGTTACCATGGCCCGTGGATGAACACAGCTCAGAAATGTGGGGAGATGCACCTAGCAGGTCTCCTCCCATGCTAGTGTTCCCTGTGCCCCCTTTTTTCTCTCCTCAGGGGTGAGCTTATTCAGAGGATATATCAATGCAAGCCCAGGGAGCTTGCTGGGACGTTTAAGGCAGTTGCTTTGGAGCCCTGTCTGCACTTTCAGCTGTCGTTGCACTTTGGGAATGTTGGAGGATCTGAGGCAGCCCTGGGAATGCGTGGAGAAGGGAATGACCCTGCGCACATGGTGTTTGGTACCCCAGAAAAGATGAAAGATGCTGAGAGGTGTTTTATGTGTCTGGAAAGACAAACAAAGGTCTTTCTGCTTGCTCCTTTTCTGTTCTTTTTCCATGTTGCCCATTGCAGCTGGATGGAAAAGAGGGTCTCCATGAGCCATGGAGCCTGGCATGTGGGAAATATCCTTTCCCCTACAGGGACATGAGTGGGGAGAGCACCAGTCTGTGCTCTGTGGAAGCCCCTCTGGGACACAAAGAGTTAAAGTGCCTCGGGACTTGTTGCCCAAAACATTCCCCTCTGTGCAGAGGGGAAGCAGAGCAAGGTGTTTGCTTGATTTTTCACTTTTCCAGTACAGTGGGTTTTTTCCAGGCTGTGAGCGAGCACAGTCCGGGGTCCCTTTTCCAGCTTTATGCAATGAAGAAGTAAATGGGCTGTGAAAAAAAAAAACATTGGAGCTAGACCCCAAAAGCTGTGCCTGTCCTTGTTATCTCTAATGACTGCTTTGGGAGCTGCTTGCTTTCTTAGCCTGTTTTTTACCTCTGTATTTGCATTTAGTGCAGCTGGGGTTTTAGGATGCCCTTTGCAGGGATGTGGGGATAACAGGCTGGTGCTTGTGATCCCATGCTTGGCAAAGGGGAAAACTCAGCTCTGACTTGACCACTCAGCCCATCAAGCTGCTTTGGGGGGTGCTCCCCTGCCGCAGGGCAGTGGGGAGGAAAGGCTTTTGCAGAGCAATTGGGGCCTCTGGGTGTTTCTTTTGCTGTTGTTTTTCCTTTATTTTTCCTTGCGCTTTCCCCTCCGTTGCTCCTGTGCAAACACGCAGGGCCAGGGCTGTGCAAAGGTGCCCCGAGGGCTACGCCGCCGCCTGAAAGAGCCTTCCGAGCTGCCGACCCGCTGCCTTGTGCCCCTGCCAGCACAGCAGCCTGCCCTGGCCTCGCCGTGGCATCTGCTGTGGGTTTTGCAGAGAAAACGCTATGAATGAGGCCAAAACGGTGCCTTTTTTCTTAATTTTTTCCCTCTGGCATCTGGTTGTCAGGGATGGCAGATCCACTAGAGGGGTTCTCCCAAAAGGTGGATGCGGGATGGCCGGTCCTCACCCTGCTGCAGTTTCGGAGGTGGCCTTCTCTCCCCAGCCCTACCTACCTTGCTGGCTATTGCAGCTTCTTCATCTCTGTTTTTTTTTTTTTTCTTTTTTTCAGAACAATCCGGGCAAACCAGCTCATGCCCTCTTTATTTCCACACACACGTACAGTGGGAAGGGCTTTCGCCCTTGTTTACTTTCCCCATATTTCCAGGAACTCCGAGATCCGTGTAAAACGGGCCACGTTGACGCAGCAAGTCCTGCGGCCGCCCCGCGTGTGCCCTGGGCTTTGCAGAGCAGGTCACTCTGCTTCCAAGTATTGCGACCTCCCCTGGGCTACTTGATGTCAGGATAAGTGAAGAGAGCGTGCAGGGGACGCTGACAAATGGGTCCTGCCCTGGGTTTGTTTTCTGTGCAGCCAAAATGCCCAGCCCAGGATCAGGAGCCTGCGTTGTCCGGTGTGGTGCAAGCAAGGAATGAGAAGGCGGCCCCAACCCTTGTAACTTACCCTGCAAGCAAAAAGGCAACAGGCCGTAAGGGAATGCAGGCAGGGGGAGAATTAGATTATGCAATGCATGGTTAGTTATTTTTGTAAAGGTTTTCCAGTCCCCTCTTTCTCCAGAGGCTTTTTGTGTATCTGCTGCTCAGGTGAGAACACTGCTGTGGAAGAAGTCTCCTAGATGGGGCATGTGGTTCCTTGTACCTGTGCCACCAGCATCCTGCCCCTTGTCCCTGGAGCTTGTGTGTCCCAAGCCCCTAAGCATCCTATCCCAGCCTCAGAGCCCTCCGGCAGCCAAGGAAGCAACCTTGAAGTGTTGCCTCCAGTTCTGGGGCTTGTAGAGACCAAGGATGATGGCTGAGCTTTGGTGATCTCAACCTTGCACCCACCAGGATGCAGTTTTTAGTGCGTGTAGGTTGTGGCAGCTCCAAAAGGACTCGGCCTCTTCCTTAGGCTCCTTGATCTACCTGCCCATTTGTAGCCTTGCGGTGCCCATTTCTTGTGCTGAAAGTCTGCATCTCTTCTCTTTCAGGAAGGATACGTGTCCAACCCCCGGAGTCTGTGGGAAAGCTACCCTCATGTTTATCTTCCGTAAGCACTGACCGCTTCCTTCCTCTTTACGGTTTTCCCGGTGGCCAGGAGGCTGCATGCAGCCTCCTGCTCCCTCCTGCAAGGATGCCCCAGGGAGATCCTGCTTTTTAGCTGGCATGGGGTGGATGGTGCTTGCCCTGTTTGCAGCTGTGGGGAGGTGTTCCTGGAGGCAGGTTTGCCTGGGGCGCTTCCAAGATCCATGACTCATCCATGCTGCTTATTCCCTACATCACCTGGGGCAAGACGCTTTATTTGCTCTTCGTAGCAACAAAGAAGATGGGAGTTTAATCCACTGCTCTTGGTATTTTGCAAGAGTAAGCATTACTCTCACCAAGCCCCAGTTTGCCGAGGGCTTGGAGACTACAGCATGAGCAGATGGACAAAATCCGGGTGTGACCAGCTCAGTTAAACATGTAATTTCAGTCCAGTAATGATTTGAAGCCACTAAATCTAGTGGCCACTAAATCTAGTGGCTTCAAAAAGGTTGAGAAATTGCCTGGTGCTCTGTGGTGGGCTCCACCGCAGGCAGAAGCCTTCCCAAGCTCCTGAAGCTGAGGAGCCCCATGATCCCTCCACGCTCCTCATGCAGCTTGTCCCTGCATTTCAGGTTCCAGGTGAAGTTTTTCTACCTGTGCCAGCTGGCCTACTGGCTGCACGCGTTGCCGGAGCTCTACTTCCAGAAGGTCCGCAAGGTGAGGTGCTGGAAACATCACCCGAGGCAGCTGGGCTGGTGCGGGACCATGGGCACCGTCACTGGAGACAGTGACGAGCTTTGGGATTTGGGGGCAAAGCGTCACTGAGGGGTTTAACGCAGCCCCTTTCTGCCCTTCCAGGAGGAGATCCCTCGCCAGCTGCAGTACATTGTCCTCTACCTGGTGCACGTGGCCGGCGCCTACCTGCTCAAGTGAGTTGTCCACCTTGGCTTCCCTCCCTGCGCCGCGGCCGGGACACCTTGGCATGTCCATGGCATGTGCTGAGCTGGTCCTTTCGCAGGGCTGGGTTGCCCTAAAAGCTTTGGCCAGTGGGAGTATATAGGAGAAGGAGACCGTTTACAAAGTGGCTTGTAGTTGACTTGGAGAACTCCCTGCTACGGGATGATAAGGCTGAACCATTTTTGTGGACCCAGATAATTTTGAAGTTTGCAATGCTTGGAAAGCAACTGTTAATCTGGAGACCCTTAGTGGAGACTAAAGAGTAAATTTTCCCTTTGTCACGGGAAGGTCTCTCCCATAGGATGCATTTCCATGCAGACAAACTCTTAGCTCTCCTCTGGTCTGTACACAGTAGCATTGCCAGGGTCTCAAATTTTGGTTTGGTCTGGTCTCTTCCAGCCTCTGCTGCTGCTTTGGGCCACTTCATTGTTTTTGAGAGATTGTCCTCCCACTGTGATCCTATGCAAAGATGTCTGGATTTTGACTGGCACTTGCTGCAGTCAAGGAATTGCGAGGCAGATGATATAACTGCATATGAAGAACCAAGAGTGACCAGCCCAGTGATTCTTTTTCCTTCTCTCCTTTCTAGTTTAACGCGCTTGGGGCTGATCCTCTTGCTGCTGCAGTATTTAGCCGAATTCTTCTTCCACATGGCCCGTCTTGTCTACTTCACAGATGAGAACAACGAGAAGCTGTAAGTGGGAGAGCTGGTCATACTTTCCTTTCCCTTACGCAGCTGATGTCTGCATAAGAGCTGCCTTCATCCTGAATAACCTGAGGAGGGTCACACTCAACTTCCAACCCAGTGTTAGTGGGCAGAGACCTGGGAGGGAAGGGCAAGACCTACTTTGGGTCTCAGTTTTTGACAAGAGTCAGTTTAGGGGCAGGGTAGGGGGTGTCGAGACCAGGAATGAATATGTTGTGCTCAATGATGTGTTGGGTTGCTCTGCTCATGTTAAAGATGAGTACTGGCTGGCTGCTTTTCCTTCATGGACAAGGTACTGCTGAGGGCAAAGATGTCACAAAACTGGATCCCAAAAGAAGGGTGCTGAGCAGAAACTTGCTGTTTGGCAGCTAATACACTCTTCTAACCTCCACTGAAGCGCTGGAGGATGAAGGCTGATGATGTGGACCTCTGCTGAGAATGATGTTTGGTCATGACCTGGCAGAGGCCTTTTATCACCCTGTGGTCTCCTCTGTCACCATCTGCCAGGACATCTGCTACTCAGCTGGCTGCACCGCGTGATGTTGATGCTGGGCCCTGCCAACATCTCTGTCTTCCCACAGGTTTAATGTCTGGGCTGTTGTGTTCGTGGTCACCAGACTCTTCACCCTCACTCTTTACATTCTGGTCATTGGCTTTGGGCTGCCTCGGGTGGAGAACCAGGCCCTCGACCCTGAAAGAGGGAACTTCTTTAGCTTCCTCTTCAATAATGTCCTCTTCAGGTAAGGAGCTGTTATGTCCTCTACCATATGTGGGGGTGGGGGAGGCTGCCTTTGTATCATATGCTTTCAAGTACACTTATGTAATGAGGAAGATACTGAGGCAGAACTGAGATGTGAAGCCCCTCTTTTAAGTTCCTTGGTGTTTTTTTCCCCATGCTTGGTTTTGCTGAATTTGAAAATCCCAGCAGGGATCTGAAACTCCTTGGGCTGCCTCTAAGGGAGGTCTTATTAGGCTGGGGTGGCAAGGAGGGAGCAAGGAAGGATGAAGCCATGGTAGTGAGGAAAAGCAAACAAACACTGGCCAGTTATAAAGGATGAGTTGAAGCAAGTATTTTAGAGAAAGACCTGCAGGCCCTTCTTCTTGTACACTTAACTGCACTCATAGGGATGCAGCCAGTGTAAAGAAATTTTTCCTTCTGCCTGGAAATATTTTGCTGCCTACGAGTATGGAAAGTACTCGTAGGGATATGAGGGATAGAGTGAGTTCTCCATGGCTTGCAGTCCATTCATCAAGACTGGGAGCCTTTCTTCACCAGGCAGTAGCTATGGGTTCAGTTCAGAAGTTTTTAGGGTAGGTGCTCTGGGTCCGTTCAGTCATTCCCAAGCTTATAGGAGCCACGGGTTAGTGATAAGCTTGAAAGTTTGGAAGCTTTTCCTGGCTCCCTTCCAACCATATCCAGCTTCTGGGTGATTATACTGTAAAGGCAATGCATTTCTTTTGCCCTCTATGGTAGCCAAGGGCCATTTAGTCCTTTTCAACCCGAAAGTCCTGTCCTCTGAGAACTTCATGGTGAGTCGAAAAAGGGGAACAAATATCTTGAGTCCAGGGCATAGCAGAAAGCAGAGACGCTGAGTAGATGGAGGCCCCATTTTCTGCTGGCACTAAGACCTGGACCAGCTCGTTTACTTGACAGGTTTCATTCATCAGTCAGTCCTGTTATGTATGTGGGTCTCTTAGACAGGACAGAAGCGCAGATTTATCTTGAATTGGGATGCAGGGCTTTGCCAGAGCTGAAAAGGTCTCTTTCTCAGGCAGCTGGTGCCCAGGTGGCCATGCAGGCATCTTGTAGGGCTTGGGGACCTCACACACTGGCCCCACTGGGTTTTGGGAGCAGATCTCTTGCTTCCTCCAGGCTGGGTTCGTGGCGGCCTCGTTGCTCTGAATCTCAGCCTGCCTCTTCTCCGCCCCCGCCAGAATGAGTGTGCTGCTGTTGGTGTGCCTCTTCCAGGCCTCGGTGATGTGGCGCTTCATCCACTTCCAGCTGCGGCGCTGGAGGGAGTACTGGAACGAGCAGAGCGCCAGGAAGCGAGCCGCCGCGGCCGCCAGCGGTGCCAAGCAGCAAGCCAAGCCTCTCAAGAGGGACTCGGGTGAGTGTTGCGGGCAGGAGGCCCTTTCAGGGAGGGTGGAGGTTGGGATGGGGTGGTGCTACGTTGCAGCGTGGTGTCCGCAATGCCACCTCTGCCAAGAGCTGCCCATGGAGGCAGAGCTGGAGGGGTGATGATTCCTGATGCTCCTTGCTGAGCCTGGGACATCCCTAGTAGGGTTGTGTCCTGAGGGCCATGGCTCCAAGATGGTAGTGTTTCTCCCTGTGTTTATGGGCTACCTCAACAAAGCTAAGACCGTGTGAGTTTTGACTTTTTGCTTCAAGTCTGGGCAAAGTTGTGGCCCATGTGGGGTGATGTGGAACATCCTGTTGTCCTTCTGCCCTGTCCCCAGGTTACCATGAAAACGGAGTGGTGAAAGCTGAGAACGGGACATCACCGCGCACCAAGAAGCTCAAATCACCATAGAAGCAGAGGCTTGTCTATTAGGGAGGAGGACAAGACACCAGGACTAAGAACCAGCCCCTCCTTCCCTGTCCACACGAGAGTCATCTCGAGTGGTTTGGAGACCTGTCATCTTCACAAGGTGTCTCTCACTCCCCTCCCTTCCTTTCCTGCTCTCTTGAACCATTTGCAATAAAACCAAAAAGGTCCCTTTCCCCTACTCCCTCCTCTTCATATAGGAGTGTGTTACAGACCTCCTGTTTTTGTCTTCCTCCGTTTCTCTGTAAGTTGGTGTGCAATTTTTTTTTCTATTTTAGTGTTTGTTTTTGGTAATTTTTTATGAATGCATCATAGATGGTTCCAAACAATCCTTTTGTTCTCTTCTACAGTGTGTTTCTCCCCTCCCTTTGTGCTACTCCTAGGGATCAGGGACACGGCAGCCTGAAGGCACTGCGTGTCTGGGATGAGAGGAAGGTGATGGGGCTCTGTGCTCAGCCATGGCTGTGACCATTAGGTTCAGGGGTGTTCGTGGGTGATGATTGCCTCTCCAGGGACACATCCATTGAGCGCCTGGCAAGAGCTGCAGGATGCTGATGCTGCAAATACGTGCCAGGATCCAGAGGAGGAGACTTGTTTCACAGCAGACTTTGGGTAGATAGGGCTTCCTCCAACCTCTGGTTTTCAGCTAATTTTAGAGAGCTGTGCAGCATAGAAGGGAGAAAAGTTCTCTCCTTGTACAGAATCCCCATCCTAGTCTTCGCTTGCCTTAGCTATCATGGTACAGCTGGTCCCTCTTGTCTTCTTGGCTGCTGGGTGTGAGCTGCCCCTATAGCTGTCCTGGACCTCCCAGTACTGAGAGCTGGGCTTCATGCTTTGCAGCTCTTTAATGCCTTGTCATGGGAGCAGTTGCATCCTCACGTCCAGGGTGAGTCTTGTGTCCTGCCCAACTCTATGAGCACACTTGTCGACTGGCCTGGGTCCCAGCAGACCAGGCCCTTTGCTTACTTGAGGGTATCTCATGGACCTAGTGTTCTCATGGCTCTTTAACCATGTCCAGATGAGCAAACTGGCTGCTGCAAAGGGTTTTGCATTAATGGGACTGTGATCTTCATGCAACCACCTTAGCCTTCCTTATCCCTACCATACCAGTCCAGCTGTGCCATCTGCAGCCATCAGCTCCTCTCTTTGTTTCCAAAGGGATACAGAGCTTGTATCCACTCAAGGTGCTATCAAATGCAGGGTTTCTTCCAAAAACCCAGCCCCTTCATCCCTTTCTGAGCTGTGAATGAGATGATAGGGAAGGGAAAGGAAGTCAGGGGCTGCAAAAAGTAGCTTGTATATTAGGAAAGGCCTGACCTGTGACACCTAGCTGTTGTCAGGTGGAGTTGTCCCATATCTACCTCAGAGGCCATCTGTTCCTGCAGACCACTTTTCCCTCTTGCTCCTGCCTGTTGCCATCTCTACATGTTGGCAGGAGGTTCACGGGAACCAGCTCGGTCCCCTGCTGCCCCGTTGCTGGAGAGTAGCATCTCCTGCCCTGTGTTTCATGCGTCAGTGCCAGCTCACTGAGCGGTGGGCCTCCTTTTGGTGCCGTGCACCAGTCCGGATTTGGCAGATGTGCAGCAGATGTGCACCTCTCACCCCGCAGCTCTCCCCCGGGGGAGTTTCTCTAGCTGGGCTTTGCTGTTGGTGCCTCTTGTGCAGCAAAGCCAGCTGTAGCTTTCGTTCTGCTTCACTGTGGCAGGAGCAGGTGACCTTTCGGCTGGCTGAGAAGAGGTTGCATGGGGTCAAGGAGAGCAAAGGCACTCCTTGGTATGCAAGTAGAGTTTGAAACCTGTCTTTCTTGCAGGTGAGGGAGATGCGTGATCTCTTGGCGTGCTCCTTGCTCAACCCTTTGCACCGTTGAACTCTTTGACTCTCTCTGAGCATGGTTCTTGCCTTGTGTGTGAGGCTGGAGCAGTGTCGTCATTCAGATGAAGGTGTCATGCTTTGAGGAATGGATGACAATCGATTTTTTTCTGACACTCTTAGGGATAAGACTTTTATTCTGTTGGTGTATTTGCCCTCTCTTCCCCTCTCCTTGTTGAGCCCCAGCTAATGCTGGGCATGAGATGGAGAAAATAATGCAATAACTTGAGTACAGTTGGACAAATTCCTGCTTATTCCTCCATCCCCATGACTGAATGTCAAACAAGACGTCAGCAGCAACTGGGGAGAGGGGTTCCCGTGTTTTTAGGGGAAGAAACAAACTTTGGGGCAGATTTCTGGCAGTACCTTCTAATTGCTCCTTTTAGTGATTGCCAGACAGATAATATAACTTCTGGCTTGAACGGAGACTGCAACGGTGCCTGCAGAGCAACAGGATAGGAGAGGAAAAGAGCTTTATGTTCGGGAGGACACAGAAAAGGCTTCATGTGAAAGGCCCATCCATTCTTCTGCCTTCCTTTTGGAGCCATCTGCTGCCATCTGCCCTCCAAAGAGCCACTGCCGGCTGGCACCTCTCCATAGCCTTAGCTGGTCCTTTCTACAAAGCAGGTGCCTTGCACCAGCTGAGGTTTTGACTCCGTGTTAACAGGTGACACACACAATCCCCCAAAAAAACAGGCTGCTGAATAATTCCTCTTCCTGCCTGCTTAGCTTCAGGCAGCTTTTCCACTTGCACAATCTTGTGTCTTCATGAAGTAGCTTATTAGGTTTTGTATCCCAAGTGCCTTATGTTGCCACGTAGCCTCTTGTACTCTTGATCTGTGTACTATATCAGTAGCTATACATCCTCCCTTTGTACAACATATGTATGACATATGCTATGTTTATGGGTTTTTTTTTTAATGGATAGAGATACCAGAAAAAGGGACAGTTTGTTTTGGAAGCATCTCCGTGTTTTTTTTCTTTATCCAGTAGGATGGGGGCGGGGGTTAGTAAATACATCTCCCATGTATTTAGTCCTCTGAAATCCTCTTTCTTCTCCTGCTGTGCTCAAGTGCAGTGTGGTCCATAGGGTGTTATTTTTGTTTTGTCTTGGGTTTTTTTTTGTGCTGAGCCTTTGCTGTAATGCACTATCAACTGTCATTCCAGAGGTTTGCAGTCCCCTGTCCATCAGAGGGGCCACCACAGGCTGCCTCTCTGTTTGTCTTCATATGAACACCATCCTCTGGCTGCAGACTTGCAGTAACCGGTTCTACAGCCATGGCTTTTCTACAGTCATGGAGAAGCAGACCAAGGCTTCTCTCCAGCCCAAAGAGCTTTATATATACATATATATACANTATATACATATATATAAATATATGTATATATTTTGCCTGCAAGTTCCTAATGGTGAGACTTTGCTTGACCATTCTTCATACAAAGATGCTGAGACCACTTCTCTCAAGTGGATGCTCTTCTCATAGCCCATCCTGTCAAGCCCTTCATCTTTTTGTAAAAATAAAAATAAAATGAGAAAAAAAAGAAACCACAAAGAGGAGCTCCTGTCCACCACAGGGTGGAAAGTGTTAGAGACTATGCAAAATTGCAAGTCCCAACTTTTTTGTATAACACTATTGCTTGCTCAGCACCCTTCCTTATCGGCTTGTGACTGCTTCTGTAGTCTGTGTCTCTTATCCAGCCTGAGAAGGCCAGGAATCAAGTAGTCTGTGATTTCATCCATGTAAAGCAGAGTATTTTCCTGCCCCTATCCTAGAAAATATTTGAAGTACCAGTTCTCTCTTCCTGTCATGGTAGGGAATAGGTTTGGGAAGAGAAGGGGGTGGAGGAAGAACAGATGTAGCATTTCACATTTAATTTTTGAGTGATTCCTAAATAATAGGGCATTACAGTTGCATTTTATTTTTAGGATTCTTTTTTCTTATTCATCACATGTGGGGTTGCTAAAAAAGATGAGTTCCAGTTCCCCTCTCTATCCCTCTACATTTAACTCGCCATTTAAAAATGTGTTTTGTCAGGCTTCTCTGTTGGAGTAGAGGTCGGGAGAAAGACTATTCTAGGAAGCTTCCCCTACAAGGTGGTATTGAAGGTTGTAGATGTGCTTCATTGCAGTGCATGGGGGTTTAACAGCAGCGTCTGACTCTTGTCGTAGGTGAAGTCTTGGTAGATGGAGTCTTGTTTGACTTGCATCAACAGCAGATGGAGACTATAGTGGTCTGACCATCGTCTTTCTGCAAACTTCATGAGTGTGTCATTTTGGCAGTCTTTTATGAAACTGTGAAGTATGTTTCTGAGTCTTTAGGCTGTGTGTTTTTTCTTTTTTTCCCCTTTTTTTCCAGCAGTGGGGAAGAATGGACATTGTAAAAGCTAGGTAGGGGCACGTAGCTTTCCTTCAGACACTCTTGAACTCCATGGACCAAGCTTCAGCAAAGGAACTCAAGGAATATTCTGTTCTGTTCTTCCATATTTATGCTTTAGTGTGAACTTCCTAATTTTGAAAGGGGTTGGGGGAAGTAACGGTCTCAGATTTTTTATCCCATTTGTTTCATTTTTTTTCCTGTCACTTAAGTTTTTTTGTATGGATTTTTTTGATGTTTGTTGTTAAATGACTTTTGTGTTAAACTCAGCAAAAGTATTTTCTGAAATAAACAAATAAAAGGCATAGATTCTTCCACTGCTGCTGTTCACTGATGCTTCATCACTCTGCTAAGCTGTGTTTGTGAAGCGGGTTGGGATGGGGTTTACATAATTTTCTCCCCCTGGGCCATGCCAGACTAGTCTGCTCCCTTTGGTGCAGCATGTTGTATCCTCACATACCATATGGGGATCATTTTTCTCAATGAAAAATGACAGAGGACAGCTGCTTCTGAGTTAATTTTCTCTGGCTCCCTTGATAGTTGGGAGTGGAGGATAAGGGCATTTGAAGGGTGTGATTTATCTGATGTGGTTTAAGTGCATTCTTTATAAAGAGATAAATTGCATGCTTTCTGCAGCTGGCCCTGGGCACGCTACATGATTTGGTTGAGTATAGGGTTACAGTTCATAGCATGTACAGGAAAGAAATTCTGATTTTTCTAGTCTGTGGCCTAGAGCTCCAATAATCTCACCTATAAAGTCCCTGGCCTCTCTGGAAAAACTGATTAGGGTGCCCTTTAGAAGTTAGTCTTCATCAGCTGCAGCCTGGAGGGCACCTGACACAAATACAAGCCATGTTTTGAAATTCGAGGTTGACCACAGATAGCTTTAGTGATTCCCAGTTGGAGTTAACAGCCGCAGCAATGGACCTGAAAGGAACCAAGTGCTTTTGGAGCAAGAGACAGGAGGGAGATGTCATATGGAGACCCTCAGCTATCTAAGGGGAAGCAGGAATCCACAGCACAAAAGGTCAAGCTGATTAAAATAAGCATTTTGTTCCAAGGAGCTTTGTTCTCTAAGCTGTGTAAGACAGCTGCTGTCTTTCATAGATGCTCAGGGCCAATACCATGCAGGTGACAGAAACCTTCTCACCCCAGTTGATATGTTTACCTTTATAGAGAGATAAGCAATCTAACTCTTTAAATGGAGCTAAAATGTTATAATTTTATTGCTAAGCTGCCCGATAGTTTTTTTTCTCTCACTGGACCTATCTGGTGAAGTGACAGGCTCTGTGAAATGGGTTTAGATGGTACTTCTGTCCCCAAACCTTTCTCCTACCCTTATGTTAAAAATACAAGGCTGCTACCAGATTTGTCTACAGACCCCTACTATTTCCATGAGCTATGTAAGAGCTAAAGCCTCCACTCCATTTTAAATAAACCTTGAATCACATTTTTTTTTCTCATTTTTAATCCTTAGCTATTACAGACACAGAGGTATTTTTATTTAAAGCAGACTTATTAACTTTTTTACAGCAGCTATGCATGACCTGCTTATATTCATACTTGCTAGTCTGAATGCATCATGCCATGGAAGGGCCTTTATTCCTCCTGAAATACAAATTATAACTTAAACTGGCAGTCTTTGCTTCTTGAAGATGAAAGGTCCCTTTAGACTGTATAGGTCAATTCTAAAATGCTTATTGGACTATACTTTAGAGAGCTTTAGTTCTTGCCAACTTTGCTGTACTTCATTCAAAGAAAAGGTCAGTAGGAGAACCTGGCTTTGGTTCTCTGAAGTTTTCTTTCTGTGAGTTTTAATCAAGATACAGCATCTGTGAGGTTGAGATTGGTGGTAGGTTTAAAAAAATAAGTAAAATTGAAGTGAGGGTGAGATTAGTTGCCTCTAGTGAAGAAAAGAGGGGGAAATGAATGAAGCAGAAGGAGTTAAACTGCAGCAATCCTTTGAAGTATGGTATCATAAACTCTGTTCAGAATGTCATTGCTGGTCCTGCTTGTGCTTCATCTTCTGGGGTAAGATCAAGAGGGGAAGGCCCTAAGGAAGTCACCGTAGTTTATCTTGTTTTCTCCACAAGAACATAGGCCAATCAGCTGTGGGGGGGGGGGGGAAAAAGAAAGAACACATCATAAAGACTTGGAAGAAGCTGCAAATATTGTTGAATTTTGCTAGTGGAAAGTACACAGGGGTATCTTTGTGTGACAGAGCAAAAAAAGTCTTACTCCTCTGTATGGAAGTGTCTACATAATTTCGGTAGTCTTGAATCACAGGTAGCCATGAGCAGTTATAGATGACACTAACTTATGCAAGAGAGCCAGAATTGTTGTATTTAATCCTGCTTTCCTTCTCAATTTCACAGAAGTGGCAAGAGAGCCACAAAAATGAAAGCATGGCCATGGACTGCCACGGGCCACAGCACATCTTTCAGAACCCCCTAGAAATCTCTGCCAAAAGTGAGATGGGGACAGCCTGTCTGAGCAGTCACTGTTCACTGGTGTCACTTTGGTGTGTGCACACGGCATAATGTGGAGCCACAGATAATTGAGTTCAGTGACAGCCCTACTAATGAGCCAGTTCTGCTATCTGTGCCTGACCCTGCATTGTGTTACAGAGCTATAGCCTTTGTGTGCTTAAGGGGAAGAAAAGAGAGCTTTTGTTTCTTTAATTGCATAACTAATCTCCTTCTGACACCCAGGGAGATGGAAAAGGTCTAATATCGCAGTTCCTTGAAAGGATTCTTCTTTCCCTTGCTGCCTGGAGACAGATTTACTAGGCTTGCTCTCATGTGACTGACAGCTGTGTTGCTCCCTGCTGCAAATAGTACTGAACTATCTGCCATATGTTTAATTTACAATACTGCCAACACTTCTGAGGTTTCTGGGCACATTCTTAGTATGATTTCAAGGGAAATGAGGGATGCTTTTAGTGTTTAGGGCCTAGACTGAGATTCAAACACAGAAGCAGGGGGAAGGTCAAGCCTGAACAGTCACAGATTGCTCACATGCTCGTTCACTTAATCTCCGCTCTCAGAATGGGAGAAGGAAGGATTGTCACAGCACTGCACTGTAAATTCCTCAGGGCAGCACAATCTCCTGTGAGCTCTAATACAGTGTAGCCTGGGTGATGGTCAAGAGCCTTTACTCAGTGTGTAACCAAAGGCATACACTTCCTGTGCACCATTCTAACCATGGCTTTGATGCTCAAAGCAAGTCTTTTTTAATAAGGAAAATGCTCTTCCTCATTTCTAGTTTTCTTTGATTGTCAGTCTGCTTGTATTGGACACTAACCTAACAGCATATCACGTTATACTGAGAAACCATGCTTGCCAGTCACGTTTGTAAAACGATCCTTCCTCCTCTCTGCATGAATTTTCAGTTTCTCACGTTTCCTGCTACGTAGCTTCTGTTCTCCACAGGTTTTTGGCTCAGAGCACCCAACAAGCCTGCGTTTGGTTGTGCTAAGCAGGTGGACATGGCTGGCCTGATGGGACAGCAGAGAAAGCTGGGGTGTCCTCTGAACTGTGGGTTCGCTGGCCTTTGAGTGCTAAAAGTTTAAGAAAGGATGCTTGCAGGTTGGCTTCCTACAGTAGAATCAGGCTGCCAGCCATACAAGGAAAAAGAGTTACTAATGGTTATGCTTCTGTTGTTTGTTTGTTTGTTTTTTCTTTTAGCTAAAGTGCAATGCTTAGCTCTGAAGTCTTCAACTCATTTGCTGTTAAATCTGGAATGTGTCTTAAGCTGTCATCAGGCTGGTTCCTCTGGTACCTCAGTGTTACCTCTGCTCATGTCTAGGCCTGCTGAAGTCACAACAGGCACTCAGTAGTTCTAAGCAGGCTGTGCCTGATTCCCATCTGATTTACAACCTCTTGTTCTGCTTATCTTGTGGCTCAGACCTGACCCACCAGGCATTTTCAGGCTCCACCTAACACTGACACTAGTAACTGAGCTGCTTGCCTGAGATACAGGGCACCTGGCTTAAATTTCCACCCTTTTTGTAGAGGGTACCTCTTCACAAAGAAGGCTCAGTCCATTAGCCTAGGGACCTCTCTGAAGTGGAGTTTTCCCTTTTTTGAAGCCATTTCTCTTTGTAGGTTGGAACAGTTTTCAGTCCATCTGGGCTAGGGTTGATTTGTTAAAAAGCCCTTTTGGGAGAGTTGCAGGAGGGGACATTAATAATACCCAGTACCCACTTCCTTCTCACCTTGTTAACTAGAACATTGCTGGTTGGCACATTCAAGCTGTTGCAAAGGGCTAAAAATTCTCCTTTGTCCAAGATTCCAGAGCCATCCTTGTCACGCTGATGAAACTCTTCCTGAATGTTCCTGTTGTTCAAGTAGTTATGGAGCTTCAGCTCTTCCTGAACCTGCACTATTAACTCATCCAATTCCTGTTTTCTGGTCTCTGGTATGGGGCTGTCACTGCAGAAGAAAGGCAGAATGGGACTAGGTGTGAAAATTATTTGTGGCAACGCTACTGTGAGGTTGTGTGCTGGCAGCCCACTATGGCTAGACTGTTTCTCTGAATGCAAAGCAGGCTCTGGGGTGCTGTGCTCTGAATGAAAATCCCATCTCAGCATGGACCCAGAGATGAAGCTTAGGCTTCACCTTTGCGAGAGCAAGTAAATTATTCTCCCTCTGCACAACACTCCTTGTCTTTAAGTGTCTTGTGGAAAGGAGGACATCCTTGTGTGCTTCATGCAGTGCCAGCAAACGTATGTAACTCCAGTTTCAGTCTGAGCCTCTGAACTGCTCTGATACTGACTGACTACAAAGTGTTTGTGAGGTTATCGGGTTGTTGCAGGGTCATCTAAATTAGATCCAGACAGAATGCTTGAAAAGAGGATGTGGTCTTGCCTCTCACATGCTGATAAGCAGACTCGGAGCAAATGAAAAATACACACCACCAACCCTCCTCCTAGCTTGCCTGCAGCTGGTGGCTCATGGAGATAGTGTTACCAGCACCTATTACAGACACTGATGTCCTGAGAGAAAAAAAAAAGCGACTATATCCACATGAAGGTATCTCAGCTGCTGTGCCAGAGCTGTCCCATAGGATTTCAGGCCAGTGGCTGCCAAGCCGTTATGCTCTACACAATTGGTTCCCTTTTTCTGTTCATACACAGGCTCTTGATGCTGAACAATCACTCCCCAAGTCCCCCTTAGCACTTCTACCCCATCCTTTGAAGCCTACCTTATGGCAGTGTCCTTCACCACCTGCCGTGGGCGAAAATGATCCCGCAGGGACTGCAGCGTTGCCGCAGGGAAGCTCTCTGCGTTGCTCTCCATATAATTGAGCACATACTCATCCGCGTCGGTGATAACAAACCTGTGGCCAAACACTGCAGAAGAGGCAAGGAAGCAAGAAGTGTTACCTGGCTCTCTGCCTCGGTAAGTCACTTTACCACCAAGAAGACAGTGTGGTTTCTCCCTTGCAGATGGGGTCAGGATTCAGTAGATGGCTACTGTTGATTTCAGTCTTTAAGGTGGAAAAGGTAGCACTGAATCAAAGGGAGTTTTGCTGCAAGAAGAGTATCTGCTGAGAGGGAAGACCCACATGCTTCAGCCTACATTGACTATGCTGTTAGCATGGGTGGGGTTCTAGCATTTCAGAACTACATTTATTTTCCTTCCAGGACAGATTTATGGTCTTTGCTACTAGAAGTCATCTGGCACAGGCTGAACTTAGTGACTCCTGGCAGGTCCCAAAAATGTGAATTGAACACATCTGAACATTTGAGAACATTGTTCGTTTCTTGATTATGCCTAATGTCTGGCAGTAACGGAGTTATATCAATTCATACCATCTGGTGATGTGGAAATTAAAATATGGTGAGGCTCAGAAAGAACAGATCTTTCAAATAAAGGGTAGGATACACACTGTAAAATAAATAACATGGATCAGACCTTGAAAACAAATGAATGCTCCGAGAGCAGCATCAAACCAGATTGGATCTTACCTTCAACTGTGGAACCAATGGTGAGGTCAGAGGGCTCATAGTAGGTGGCATTCTCAGTCGTGGAGCCTGGTTTGGGGACTCGAGTCTTGCCTAGGTATTTGCCTCCAATGATACCAGAGTTGCGGACTGGGGGTTCGTAAATGCTGATCATGTCATTTGACAAGAAATAAGAGAGGATGAAACGGCGCTTTCTGTCCTCGGGGTTTGGTGATTCCTAAAGGAAAGATAGGAGCTTTGGAAATAAATATTCGAACTGAATTTCTCATTCCTGGGGTGATGAGCAGTACGTTGTAACACAGACATAAGCCCTGAAATGATGCTTTTTCTTTTTTTTTTTTTTGCTAACTATAGATAGTATTTGATGTATACAACAGAAGCAGATATGCTAGCACAGATTAACAAAGCCCTAGACAGCATTAAATATCTGGATTTCAAAGGTTACTTGCTCTAGTCAGGCTAACAGAAGCAAAATCTGGGCTGCAGTGACACAGTGTATTCAGTGTTTCCACAGAATGACTAATCCAAGAGAAAGGAATATCTTATATGGGATGATTTGTCACACAGAGGAAGACTGCCTGTAAAATTTAGTACTGGAGTTAGATTTTTCCTTATAATGGGTCTCTGGGAGAGGCTGGTGCAGCTTCCAGCTCTTAGTCACAGGAAGACACTCCCCAGACACACCAATGGTTTACTTGCTTATGCTAAAATTCAGTTCATCTGAACTCGTCAGCTGTGACCTTCAGGAACTCCTGCACAATAGGGAAAAGAAATCAGTCCTTATTCACCCCGGGTATCGGAGAGGGCAGGCCCCAGGCAGCACAGGAAATGCCATCGCCACTGCTAGACATGCCAGAGGTTTCTTGCATAAACTCACTGCAAAGCTGGCACAAAGAGCAGGGCCTGGGGTGGAAAGCACCGTGAGCTGCCCCTGTCAGACGACTTCTGCTCTGGTTCTTGGCTGCTCTGCTCGCACAGCCCCTTGTTGGTGCTGGGAGCCAGCAGTGCAGGGGCAACAAGCTGACACTTGCAGGCAGAGGCACGGAGCCCAGCTGCAGTGCTCTTTCAATTAGGGCTGCCTGTCATGTGCTGATGTCAGTGGGAGTTTTTCCATAATTGGCTGCGGTTTTGTAGCATGTCTATTTTGTTCTTTCTGGCCCTGTTTTCTTCTACTTTCGCAGGCCAAGAACTGCCATAGCAAGTACAGAATCACCCAAGTGCATCAGAGGAGAATTTCCTAGTAGCCTTGCATGAACAACCTGTTCCTCACATCCTTTTGCTTTTACAACTTAAGCTGGCACTGTACTATCAAGGAAAGCTCTTACCAGAGCCACCTGGTATCGCAGCACCTTGTGGTCATTCTCTAACATCTTAATAACATCTTTCCGGGGAGGCTTTGGAAGCAGAGAAAAGCAGTTCTGAAGGGAATCTTCAAGGAAGCCAAAGCCATTGTAGGGAGGAATTACCTGCAGCCAGAGGAGATACCAAGCAGCAATCGTTGAAACTAAGGAAAAGACAATGTCCAAGACAGCTTACTGAAACCTTTCTTTTTTGGAAATAACTCTTCTGTCACCAGGTAGCAATGGCTGTGATGTCCTGTGCAATAGGGACATTGCCAATCTGTATATATGTCTGAGACCTTATTTATAGAAATATTTAAATGGGTAAAAAATAACAAACAAACAAAGTCAGAAAGAAAGATAATTTCTGTGAGCAAAGAGAATACAGATATAAAAAATAAATTAACTACTGCTAAGGCACAGCACTGTGCACTGGAAATCAATTATATATATGATTACACTGCTAATCTAGTCTCCCTCACATTGCCTGTAGAATCAACTTGCATTCTTTAAACCATACCTGCGTTTGGTTTGGAAATAACATGGGCTGGTGATTATTCCCAATAGGAAGTTTGGACTTACCAACCCTGTTTTAGAGGATGAGAAAGAATCTACTAATATGAGTGTGGTCAGGCTGTGCCATTTGGCTTTCCCAGCCAGGGAACAAACCCTATCACTGTTTAATACCCTTGTGTACATGCAATCACTGTTTTCTATCACTTAGCAAGTGCTTTGTCTTTTACAATGTTAGAAATAGACTGTTCCAGAAGAGTTTCACTTCCATATAGATAAGAACCATCTTTGCCATGACTTGCTCAAATCATTTGCTCATTTTCTTAAGCAGAATCTCTTTACTAATGCAAAAATATTACAACACCGTAAGAGTTTACAAGGAGTGCTGCTTCCCTTCCCCTGGGAAATCGCTTGTAGTACCTGAGGCACTTCCTCAAGTGGTTTCTTCCTTATATCCACTGGTTGGAAGTCTGTGATGCCAAATTTGTCACGATAGAAGTTTCGCGTGAACTCATCGCAGTCATAGATGAAGAAAGGGCGGCCGAGGAGGGTGGTAGATTTGCCAACAGCAAAATCCTTGGCTGTGTACCATTCAAGGACCTCCTGATCAGAGATCTCCAGCACGCAACTCGGGAAGGTTGCTAAGGACAACGGAACAAAAGGAAATCAATTAGGTAGCACTTAATATTTCCTAGCGAAAAGGGATAGAGGAGCAGGCTGTATAAGCCACACCAATACACTCTTGGTACTGCTTTCTTGACATTGTTTTCCAAAAGATAAAGGCTTTAGCAATCATTTAAATAACTTCTTCAGCAAAAAAAGCTGTTGACACTTGGCATGTTCTCACCACAAATTCTCTAGACTTAATACACCTCTCAACCCTTCTGACCCAGCATCCACACCCATGCCCACTCACCAAGGCACGTTAGCATTAACAGACAGGCTGGCCAGTCTAAACTTACTCTTCTTGTCCACAAAGGTTTTGGGCAGCCGCTGGCGCTTTATTAGCACTGGGAATGGGTCTCTGCCATCGTTATGCTCATGGATTTCCCGAACCTCCACTGTGTCATCTGCCAAATAGTAATGGATGATGTAAGGCCGCTTCTCGCCGAACATGCTATTGGTGTCATCCCATATGGCATAGAAACGCAGGACCTGAGGTGAGGAAAAGCCAGGCAGAGACAACATGCATGAATTAATAACTAATGTTCTGTCCAAATAAAGTTGGTAAATGAGTAATTGGAGGCATATATCTCAGTAGCCTGCACTGCCAGGTACAGGCACAGACACTGCTCTGGAGACACTGGAACCAGTGGATTGGAGGCAGCACTGGGAAGAGCAGCAAGGGCTGGAGAGCTGAAGTGGTCTGGCTTAGCTTGAGAGAGACAGGGAGAATAATATTTGCAAATACAAGAAATTTAGGGCAGTTTATGGAAGTGTAAGGAAAAAAAGTGATTCAAAAGCACTGCAGAAATAATTTCTTAAGAGTGAGTAGGGGGCTAGTTTTGAGGGCACTGACTTTTAAAATGAAACTCAACAAAGCAAGAAATAATCTAGTTTTGGCTCACAGACAAGTCAAGTCTGAAGATCTTCATTTTGAACATTTGTGACCATTTAATGCTTATGCTGAGAAAGGCAGAGGAGAATGCATTTGGCTGCCCTGGGGAGACTGTATTTATTACAGATTTCATCTCACTTCTGTGTAGTGGGAATCTCATGTTTCAGTGTGAATAGACTGAACTCCTCACACTGCAATGCTTCCAAGACTGCACCTGCTGGTGCAGTGTCTGGTTGGTCTTGAAGGAACATGTTCACCTAATTGTAATCTAATAGAAGCTAAAGACTGCCTAAGTGGCAGGGATTGCTTTGGGAGCGCTGCACTTTGTAGAACAGTTCTTCAAGGTACAGCTACTAAATAGGCAGCACAATAGCTGTCACAGACAGAGTTGGCCCATGGCAAATTTGAGCCACTGTGGCTAAACCCATATGGGTATGGTCCAGTTTGTGTCCATACAACAACACTGTCTGTCCTCCGTCAAAAAAAGGGTGGCCATATCCAAACTGTGTACTTGCTATCTCCTGGCTGTGTTAACATCCACCTGATGACCGGGAACTGTTTGATTGATATTTGGCCACAGACAGCACTAACAGTTCCACAGTATGAGCAGGACTTGGGATGTGTCCTGCTCTTGTTTTGTTTACGGCCATAGATGTAGTCTGTAGAGTTCTTTATATCACCCATAGATGAAAAAAAAAGACCTGGGGAAGCAGAAAGAAGAGTGCTACTCATCTGTACATACAGAGAGAACAAACAAGTGGTATTAGTGTTTATCTGGGACTCTTCACTCTGGTGCTAGGGATCAATCTTTTGGGGGAAGAGATAAGTGGATGCAGTACATCCCACAAAATCCAACAAGAAGTCATACGATTTTGCTTCTTACTAAAGCCAGGAAAGGGGCAAATATGAAATCTTATCGAGTGGACTTAAGGTATTTTAGAGGGAGTTTGGAAAGGCACTTGCCTGCACATATCCATAAGGCCCAGGTTCCAATAACACATGTAGTCCAAACTACAGGTAATTACTGCTGCCTCACTCACCTGCTTGTCATAAGTCAGGAACTGTTTGAGCTGGTCGAAGTCTGACGGCGTGATGTACTTGCGCAGAGGCATCCGACGCAGTTCTGTGTAAGGATCAAAAACCATTTTCTCTGGAGGGTTCAACTCAATCCCTTGGCTCTGCAGGAACACCTAGGGAGGTCACCTGGGGTTTTAATACTGCCATGAGTTCTGAAGCTAAAAGGTAACTAGATATTAGAGGCTGGCTGAGATGAGTGTCACCTGGACACTGCAAGTTCATAGATCATCAGCTGCAATAGTATTAGCTCTACTGCAATAATAGATACAACAGAAAACGACCAAAATGTTTCTATTTAAGCTGATTTTTTGGTTCTTCCCCCATCTCATTCTTTTATTCCTGAGGGCAGTCCTGTCCTCAAAGTTCCAAGTCAGACTTCACCTGCTCATGGTTTCTCTTGACCCTAGTGTTGACATCTTTAATTGTGGGATACATTTCAGGTTTGCCTCTTTTATGTAAATTAATAAAAATTAAATCAATGCAATACTACTCATGTAGTCAGGCTGAAGGTGCAAGAGACCAAAGACCTCTCAATGTGTCAGACAGTTGAAGAAGGTGCTACCCATCGCCAACCCACTGAGGCCATACTGACCAGGAGGACATGGCCTGAGGTGGCAGTTCATCTTCCAGGAAGAACACCTCTCACCAGAGAGAGGGCAATCTTGTATATAAAGGAATTTTCAGCTAAACTTGGATGCCCTTAAAACATCAGCTAACTCTAGGGTATAACTTGTGCATTCACCTCAGTCACCCAAAACAACCTCTGAAGTCAACACACTTCTTCCCTATCTTGGCTTTGGGAAATGGTCCATGAAAAGTTTCAGCCCAGGAAGCAGCTGTGCAAATATCTCTGAGAGTCATGTGAGATCACCCTAAAGACTCACTAGGCAGGTTCACACTTTCAGAGTCTTTATTTTCTGAACTGTAGGATGCCAGTTAGTGATAAATAGACTGATGGTTTTGAAATCTAGAGACATGTCGTTCATTTCATGTTTTTCACCAAGCGACCAATATTAACCTAAGAACTAGCTCCTCATCAGATGTCAGCTGACTTTAACAGCCAACCTAGTTCCATTAGAGGAGCTGGCCCCATATGCTCCCAACAGCTACATATACACTAATACATTATACATGCTTGGAAACATTCCTGGGCATTCAGGCCAACTGGCAAGGAACAAGCTGCTTCTATGCCAATAAATGCTCTCAGCCTCCAGGACAGAAAGGCTGCATGTAACTCATCTACTAGGAATGATCCTTGTAATGTTCTAACTCCTGGACTGTTCTTGAGAATTGCTTGGAAGAATACTTGGAAGAAGTTGACCAGGGCCAAGACCTAACAGTATTATCAGTATAAAGAATCATTATTATTTCATTTATAGGTAGAGAAATAGGCAGTGTGCTATAAATGTGCCTTTTTTAAGCTCTCTTTAAAAAGGTCAGTTTATAACGTTATTCTCAGCCCACTGATCCACGACCTCCCTTCTGGCTTGGTGGTGGATGGGTTCTGGGGTTACTGACTGCATTCCCTTCTCCTATTCTTATCGGAAGAGTGTCAAGTAGGAAAAAGAGTTAGGATCAGTAATTTCCCTCTTATTTGTGTGCTAAGTTTCATCAGGACTCTAAGTAGTTAAACTGTTGTACGCATAGGAATGAGCTTAGACCAATTCTACTCACACAGAAATGAGCTTAGAATTTATATTGTACAGAGTACTCCTGAAGACAGAGGATGGACTTGCAGCAGTATTAGGGCAAAAATATTGAGCTATTACTGTACTCTCACCATATATCATCCTTTGAACTCCCTATGGATTTAAAAATTAAAAGAAAAATGACAGATAACATGTAACCTCAATGTGGAAGCTGCCAATGCAAACTAGGGGACCACATCCTAATGGATCTTGTCATTTCTACCTCTTGGGATTCTTGAGGTCTTCTCTGCACATGCAACATACCTGTGTGAACGGGTCACAGTCAACTATGCGGTACGTCCTGCCATACATGGTGATGTTCATGCCCCGATTCAGATCCTTCCAGTGGAAATGATCCCCGTGCTCGTTCTTGGGCACCCGCTGGCGTCTGATCAGTTTGCCTTGAGGAAGCCCAGAGTTCGGCACGACAGGCTCCATGACAGACATGCTGTCATCTTCCAAATAGTAATAGATACCCACTTGGCGGATCCGGTAATGCTCTTCTGCAGAGAGAGGAACATCTTCCTGGAAATAGGCATCAAACTTCAAAATCTGCCAAAGGGGCAAGATCCCAAAAAGAGAGAGAGAGAGAGAGACAAGGCCATTTGAATACCTTGATTAGTTTATCAATATAATTACTTTATTTGCAATGTGCTCTGGCAGTTCAAAGTTACTGAATTGTAATCTACAAAACCATCAAAGCCAATCGTAGTCTAATCTGCAACCAGTGGCTCATATTAAGACCTGGCTTTTATTTGGTAGGCATGAGACAAGTGTAAACATGTGGAATAAGTATAGTCCTTTTCCTAGTCTTTCTTAATCCCCAGATATTTTACCTACTACCAGGTGCTTGGCATTGCCAGTAACCTAGTTGACTGACCTGCATGAGTTTCTTTAATATTGCCATCTTTGCAGCTTCCAGTTCAAGAAAGCTATTTGTGCTTAAGCAGACCTCTAATTTTAGTTAAGAGAATTCCCCCGTATCTGTGGATTTTAGAATCTGCATGACTCATGTGAAGTCAATTCTGCCCAGGACTGACTGGAACAGTCAGCGAGCGCTGGAGAAACAAGAGGAAAAAGCAGGGCATAGCAAAATGCATCTTGCAGCCTGCCAAAAGCCAATTGCAGTCCCTGTGCTTGAAGAAGTACAAGGAAGGAGGAGGAGGAATGATCTTCCTCCCAAGATCATTCATGGCCCCTAAGAGGATACAGACAGCCAGTGAGGCCTTGCCCTTCCAGCCTACACTAGCACACACACCTAGGTCAGTAGGTGAGCATGTTTCTACCAACTAGCTCAAGTGTTTAGAAAGGAGCTGTGACTTCTCCCAGTAGAAAAGCCCACAGTTTGGCTTGAAAAAGGGACAGAGAAGTCTGACAGATTCAATAGCTACATCTACATTGCTATTAATAGGCTCTGAAGCAGTAATTAACACAGCACATCTGTTCTCATGACCGTCTCGCAGATGGCTTGAGGGTTGGCTGAAGGTTGCCCTTCCAGGCTGCATGTGCTCAGGTCCCCTGCACCTTCTGTCCAGGGCTGTGGCTGCCCTTGCCAGCTTGTGGTCGACACAGCTGGATCATTTCAACCCAAGGGTCAACTCAGGACTGCTCCAGGCAGACACTTCCTAGTCTGATAGGGCCACAAAGACGTAATGCAAGAAGTACAAATGGGCCTGTGCAGACTGGTGCTGTGGTGACAAGTGCAAGCATAAATAGAAAGACTACAGCTAAACAGACTGGAATGGTCTTCAGTGCAGTGTGTCTCCTACAGTTTCAGCTCAATTACAACCTCAATATACTTTTGGAAATACAGAAGGCCAGGGTGTGGTTTGCAGGGCAATGGTTATAAATCGAAGCTTTTCAGAGTTAATCAGACTTCTCAAATTCCTGCTGGAAATGCTCTGGTGTAGCTTGTGGGGAATGTCTTACATTGTTTATGTATTATAATCCTCCTCCTAAGCAAAGAAAGCCTCTTTCAGACTGGGGTTCAGCTGTCTCTGACTAAGGGCTGTGGCATCTGAAAACTGTTGTACACTGTCCCATGAACTCTTGAGCTAACTGTTTATGTCTCTGGGCTTGGCCAGCGATATTCCTGGAATAAGCTTCTTTATACCTTTTTGTCAAAAGCCACATATGCTGGAATGAAGTCTGAAGGCGGAGCCCGCTTGGCTTGCCCATAGGTCAGCGTGGGTCTTATGCTGGATAATTCATCTAATTCAGCTTCAGAGAGCTGATTCACATGAAGCTGCTCCCCACCTATCCCCACTGTTGGCAGCCGAAAAAAGGCACAACCATTTCTGTAGTCCAGTGTCTGCGAGCGATGAAAAGATGTTTTCTGTGGAAAGAAATGCAGCTGTTAAAATACTGTATGCTCCCAGTAGATATTGATACTCAAAGCAGAGAAAAGCAGCAGCAGCAAAAAAAAAAAAAATCTATTATCCACAATGCCCCCCACAGCATTTGACTAGAATGCAGCAGTTATGGGCAATTCAATTTGACAGTTAGACCATGAAGACTGAAAAAACAATAAGGAATGAAGCACTGGAGTGAACTCAAATCCTAGCACTGGCTCACACCCTTTGACAGTCCTGGCTTAAATCACTTTATTTCTCTATAACCATAATTCTCTGTGCCCATAATGGGATAACAGCACTTTATTTGCCTTAGCACTCATCTCAAACTCTTTGTACCCTGCTCTGTGTCACAGCAGATCATATCCATAGGATTTTCCTTGCTGGACAAAATCAAGGTGTGTCACGTACTCAGAATTGCTATTGTGAAATGCACTTATGCACACCAGGTGTTCTACCACCCCTCTCCACAGTATAGGTAAGGGTCCACACATTAAAAAATGGCACTAACAACATAACATCCTATAGCAGATCAATGAGAAGCTTGATGACAAGGAATCTAGGCATATAAGCATGGTATAATGTTAGCTAAAGTATTAACTTGTTATTATTTGCTGGGTTGGTTCAATCTTGATTCTGACCTGTCTATCTTTGCTATCCACTTCATGGCAGCTGCTGGCCATATTTCATGCTAAATAACGATCCAGATGGCACAAAATTTGTTTAATGGGGTCCAGGCCTGTTTTTCACTGCTGAATAACAAGGAGTAGACTTAAGTGACACCAGGCTACTCAACATGCTGTACAGCCCATAACATCCAATACCTCACTCTTCAATCCTAAAAGTGTTTGAAATAAAGTATTTCTGGCGGGTTTCACTGATCTTCCTGCACTTAATGTTTCAGAGGAAGCAAAAGCAATTGTGAGTCCCTGATGAAAAAAATCCTGACTTTCGCCTTTTGCCAAGTAGCACAGAATTATAGGCATTTATAGTTCAGGAACAGGCTTCAATTCCTGTGGTTTCAAATATTTCTCCACTTCAAGGAGAGGAGGATGGAATGAGCTGCTAGCAGAAAAAGGATCTCTTCATGTAGATGAGCTGTTCTGGTTCTGTGCTGTAGGAAAAAGCAGCGTTCATTCCACAGCCACTGCAACCTACCAAGAAAAATCTCCTTTTCAGCCCCAAACTTGCAATCAGTCCAACCTCAGGCAGCTGAACAGCTTCTTCTCCTCTGCCCCCCTTCAGCCCCCGGCTAAGCCTCTAATCTTATTTATACCTTCAAGGCCCCACTTGCACTTCATAAAATTGCCTGTTTTCTATTTAAACGGGTGTTATGGACCTTGCGGTGCTGTGGACAGAGCGCTTGGGGAAACAGGTTCAGGTGAAAACAAGGTACAGTTTGCTGAAGAAATGTTAACAACCTATTTTATAAACATCAGCCCTGCCACAGAATTGCCATTTCCTCTGCTAAATAAACGCCAAGGGAAAGCTGTGGGAAAAAAAAATATTCGTGGAAAATCAGGAAGTTTGTCTTCAAATCGGGTAAGATCGTTACAGTGCACAGGCTTTTAAGGACTCACAGTTGCCTGAAGAAAACACTTCATAAATTCATAAGACTCCAGGGTCAATTGGTGCATGCAAGTGAGCATAAATGCCAAACTACATCTCACAATATCAGGTGACTAATGCACAGGTAGGAAGGAAAGCCCAGAATGTAAACGCCTAATCTCGCTCGCTTCTAGTCCGTATCTGACGAAATGCCACCGAACAAGGCCCCTCTTTTTGCAAAGGCTGTAAGACTTCGTGCAAAGGCCGTTTCCCCTCCCTGTGTTTTCATTCTGCTGCCACACGGGTGCAAACCAGTAACTGCCACCTCCTTTAGACGCGGGGGTTTTCATCAGCCTGTCTCAGGGTTCACCTGGAAAACAAGTATCACATTTTCCAGATGGCACCATTTGCTCAAATTCATCCTGCGTTATGTTGCAAAGCTCTTTCTGGAGTCCAGATCTCCTTTAAAAAACATTATTAATAGTTTAACGTTCCAACTTTCCACCTTACTCGAAAATAACGACCATTCTGTTAAATCCTGCAGGTGTTTTTCACACATGCAGTCCCACTGATGTCAGTAAAAGCATTCACATAACTAGGGCAGGCAGGAGTTTTTTCATAGGGAAAATAATATTTTGTGAGGGGCAGAGATTTGCATTGCAAATTTTAAAGAAGTCATAAATTATATTGAGGAAAATATTATTAAGCTGGAACTAATACTGAATAACCTTTATAACTGCATGGCTAAGAGTATTTTTACGAGTAATGACTTCACTTGCTGTTGAAGAACTCAGCTGTTGCTGATTTAAAATAGCTAGACCATTTCAGAAAGTGCCAGTAGGAGGTTTTATTCTTACTGGTACAGTGAGAATTTAGCCTTGGGTATCTCTAATCGAAAAACAAGTAAGGATAATAAGGGGTCCTGCTTAGGAAAATAGAGAAAACTGGGTTCCTATAAATGTATCCAGGATGACCAGGAATCCATGTCAAGAGCACATCTACCAAGCAAACATTACCACTTACAGCACTGGTATATGAAACATACAGTGATATCTTCCCAAGGGAACATTAGATTCCATCAGAGCACTTAAGATCCTTCAGAAGTTCCTCCACCCTTGCCTTGGGAAAGCTTTGCCACATCAGATCCCAAATGGTGAACTGGGTTGGTGCAAAGAGCTCTACTCAAGAGATCAATCTAAGGGAGTTACCAGGAGGACATGGAATTCTTGCATGGAATTCTTCAGGTTCCAAGGTATAAATTCACTATAAGGAATTCCCTATAAAGGAATAAGGGAATTCATAAGGGGGGGGGGGGTCAGTTCTCTTGGGGATACTGGGAATGCTCAGAGGGCCTTTGTGGAAGTATCAGACCACTGTTGGAGGAGGAATTGGAAGGATACTGCTGACCAGGTAATTGGCCACCTGTGACGGATACGCTCCTTTCCCAGCTCAACCTGGCCTGTACCTTACA
>VZSG01000145.1:1352215-1372148 GCA_013398315.1 Nothoprocta pentlandii | reverse complement strand
TTCTTTCATATGAGTGAAGTGCATTTGTCACTCATCCCTGCCACCACTTGTTCCGTGACACCACCTCACGGTGCACTTGTCCCGTTAGGGATGTCCAGTAGGTTCAGGACACGTATCTGGTTGGGGCATTCATTCCTAGTGGGTTATTACTAGAGTTTTGACAGGTACTGGTTCTCCTTGGGATAACAAGGCAATTACAGGGATATCAGATGAGTTTATGGATCTTGGCTCAAGGCAGTATCAGAATGAGAGGTGGGTTCGCAGCACATCCCTTTTGGAAAACTCGGGTGGTTCAGAGGAACAGCAGGATTCGGGTTCAAGACTGTTGAGTGAGTCTGGGGATACTCCTTCCCTGGAGGCATCACACGGGCTGGAAGTGGAACCGGTGGGCTCAGACCTACTGGATCCCCTGGGAGTCAGTTTGCAGATAGTGGATCATAGGGCAGGATCAATGCAATGCAACAGGTTGTGTGGTTAGCCAGAAAACTTTGGGAGTCTCCAATGATCCTGAGGGAACCCAGCTTCTCCAAAGGTCAATTTGAGGAAGTCTCAGATGGATGCAAGATGCAGAGGGTCCCCTGGAGAGCGGGCCCAGGGAATCCTTCCAACCCATCCCAATGGAACCAGGTCTATTGGGAGGGCTTAGGGATGGGGGTCATGGGCTACCAGGTGGCCTCAGAGAGCAGCAGGTACCCCCTAACTGAGCTTGGGGGCATCAGCTGGATTTGGGAAATTGCAAATCCCCCAGGAATTAGTCCAGAGGGTATCGAGCACCCTGAGGAAAGGGGGATGAGCTCAGGGCCTACCAGCATCCTGGGGGTCCCCTGTCAAGGTACCAGCTCCCGTGGAGGGGTTAGAGACAACACGGACTACCTGGTCCCCAGGGAAGCGGGGGCAGTAGGTACAACTTCCCCTGGGGGATATTTGGTACATTCGTAGAAGGGGACTGGAGATGTGCTAAGTTTCCTGGGAAGAACTGCGTGAGATTTGGGGATACTGGATCTCCTGAGGGAACGAGGTAGGGGGGCAAGGCAAGGTCGCCCCAGGGCGGGTGTGTGTGTGTGGGGGGTAGCGCAGGGGCCGTGCCGCGGGGGTCGAGGAGCCCAGCGGGGGTGCCGGGGTCCGGGGCGGCGGTCGCGGCGCTCACCGTGGCGTCCCGGAGGGCGCTGCCCGGCAGGAAGGGCCGGCCCCGGCCCCGGCCCGGCTGCGAGCTCATGGCGGCGCCGCCGCCTCCCCGGCCACGCCGTCTCCACGGCAACCGCCGGGGCGCGCACGCGCGGGTGGGGGGGGGGCGCAGTGCTCTCTGCGCCTGCGCACTAGGGGAGTTACCGGGCGCGCATGCGCACTGGAGGAGTGAAGGGGCGCGAAGCGGTTGCCGCGGCAACAGGAGGGCGGTAACAACATGGCGGCGGGAGGGGCCGTGCGCGTGTTTATTTAATAAGTAAACTTAATATTTCATGGCGTGCTTAAATGTTTAATGCATCGGGAAGGGTCAGGCTCGCGCCGCGGCGCTTTCTTCCCGGGTGTCTTAGGGGGAATGGGAAGGGAGAGTTCCATAGAGGGAACTGACGCTTTCTCAGGGGCTGAATAAGCCGTAAAAGAGGAGAAATGAGGAATAAGGAATTGGGCTGGTGCTGTGATGTGTATAAATGCACTGCCATAATGCACGGAAATAACAAAATCTGAGCCCCTTGCTGCAAGGAGCGTGGGCGATGCCTCGGGAGGTCTGAGGAGCCCTGGGGAGGTCTGTTCCCAACGGGTCCCAAAGGGGAATGCGAAACACAGGTCTCCTTTCCTAGGCCTCAGATCTGCTAGTTCAGCGTCCAGCTGCCTTGTGAAGTGCTCAGGGAGCCACAAATCCCGCTGCTGTCCCACGTTCCTTGCTGTGGCTGCCTCAATGCTCCCTTAAATACGTACCCACAGACACCCTGGAAAGGCAGCACGAGCCTGGGTTGGATTTTCTCCCCCATCTCCTGCCCCCTTCAAGGGCCAACTACTTCACTTAGGCACGTTAGAAAAGATAGCGCTGAGAGTAAGTTTAGTGCTGTTTAGAGCTGGGGGAACTGTTCTGGACTGAGGACAAGTCTTATCTTAACCAGAACAAAACACTGAGCTACGAGACAGAGGATGAGCCAAGGCTGGGGACAGAGGCTCACTGTGGGAGCTGAGCAGGCAGCGTGTGGGAAGGGGAAGCAGGTAAAATCCTGCCTTCCAGAGCTGCTCAGCCTCCACTTCCCTCTCTGAACGCCAAATATTGTGATTTATTCTTCCCCGACCTCGTCGCTCGGAGCATCTCTGACCGTTGCTTTGCAGAACGCGGGAGGCAGCCTCCAACTTAGGGCCGTTTGGCAGCACTGCTGCCGAGACCACGGTATCAGAGAGCTGCAGGGATAAGACCAAATAAAGCTTGTCACTTAGCAAAACAACCACATCAAGGTCTTGCCTCCCAGGCAACTCGCTGCTGCAATATCTGGTTCCTCTCCTCCTTGTCTCGTAACATCTGAAATGACTGAAACAAAGTGGTTTTTTTCCCCCCTCTCATATTTTGGAAGCACTTTTGCTTTTTGCATTTGACTCTGTGTGCTTGGGATAGGCCGTTTCTCTCTTCTGCAAATAATCAACTCTATCTTTTCATGCATCAAGGGTGTGTATGTAATCCTAAGTAGCGAAGAGAGTATAATAAATACATTCTTTAAAAGAGTAACACCAGTTTCTTCTCAGGATACCACAAAATCCTATTTTCATTTCTATTTCAGAAAAAGCTAAGAGCCTTAATTTTCTGCCTGGCATTTTCTCCCGTTCCTCTAGGGTTCTTATTTAATGGAAACGTAAAACTTGGGCTTGTCTGGTGAAATCCCTGTCGCTTTTATGGACAGAAACGCGAGTCTTTGCAGAGCTGGCTAGATGCCCGCTTGGATAGGAGCATTTTTTCCTAAGCCGGTCTGGAAAAGCAGCGCCGAGGGCTCTGCTTTCGTGGCACCGCGGGCCAGTTGTGGCCCAAAGCGAAGACATCTCGCCCTCTGGTGGGCGAAAACACCGGAAAACCTAAGCCTGGGTCCGCGTCTTGCACGAGATTACAATTAAAATGGCCAATGTGGTGGTTATAGAAGGAAATAATGCAAATTTCTTAAGCGATGAATTCACAGTGAGTGGGTATCGCTCATCGGATGATGAACTTGAATCCCTATAATCAGTGTCAGGGCAGTCGTTCTGCACCTCCTCTGTGAAAAAGGGAATGATAATCACATACTGTGAAGCCTGGAAAAGGCTCAGAGATACACAGATAAAACCACACCTTACTGTTAATTGTTATCATAATTATTATCCACTCCTACTCTCGAAGGCCAATTTTTCCTCCTAATGACTCATAACCTCTGGTTTTGCTTTTCTGGATTTCACACCACACCAGTCATTTTGTTTTTACACATTTCTATTTTCACCGAGGATTTTAAATAATGATCAGTAAAGTACAAAGCTTAAAATATGGTCAATATTTTCAACAATACAAAATCAGCAAAGGGAGGGGGTTAGGAACGGAATGGTTAATACATAACATTCGTACCCTTCCCTGTTTTCCCAGGGAAAAAATACAAATGCTTTTGTACTTATTTAGTAACAAACAGTGCTTAAAAACAATCTTGTCAGTAAAGGACATAAATAGCAAGGCACGTGCAGAGCCTGTCCTTGCCCTGCTGCACAAATGAAACAGCATAAATATAAGTTTAAGGCACCTCTTTCCATCCTCTCCTCCTTATAACAAGCAGATTCTGCCAGTGGGTACCAGTTAAAAGCAACCACGGGCAGCAGGTAGCTGAGAGGCTGTTTTTAATCCTCTGGTTCCCACCGGGTGAATCCCAAAAGGGAACAGCATAAGGCACACGGGGATGAGTTCTCAGTTGACCCATATGGACCTGGAGCTACAGGAAATGCTACCTCAGGACTGGAGATTCCTGTGGGAGAGGGTTAGGACGTTGGTCCCTTCATGGCCCACCCTCAGAAGTGGTGGCCTTTGGTGGCCACCTCCACCAAAGCCCTGCAGCTGCTCGCATCCCTCCTGGCCGTGCTTCCTTGGAGGAACACCAGGATGGGAGATGTGCTCCAAAGCGGGAGGTCCAGAGATGCTTTCGGAGTGTCCATCGCAGTGGTGTTTCTGTTCTCGCAGGACTCGGTCACGATCTTCTCCCCTAGATCAGGGGCAGGGCTTGCAGGAGGGCATCGGCAACCACCTCCCTGTCCCAGCCCAGCAGCCTGCAGAGCACACAGAGCCCGTACAGGTAGGGCAGCAAAAGGCACAAGGATAAATTCTTGAGGTGAGGAAAAGAAATAAAGGTGGTTGCAGGAAGAGGAGGAAGGAGACACGGATGGAGGAAGCTCCAGTGTGACACAAGGGTGCATCCCCGCAGCAGCAGTGATCCACACTGCCATTCCCTGCAGAATCAGCCTATCATAGTAACCGGGAGGTCAGCTCCAGGTCTGAGTGCAGGGCCATACTGGGGACACTGGTGGCAACACTTGAGGCGTAACATGGAAACAGGCAAAACCACCGCCACCACCATGCGCACAATTGTTCCAAAAGGAGAAAAGTTTCACTTCTCTGGGACCAGTTCGGAGATGATGTGGGGTGACCAGAACCACCAGGGCAGCCTCTTGCCTCAGAAGAGCCAAAAGGCACCTCCTCCCGGGTGAGAGGAACTGGATGGCAAGGTTGTGTTTATCCTCCTTTACCTAGGGCAGCACATGTCAACTATTTTCAAACCTTTAGAGAAGGAAAGGCCTAGTTATCCCTGTCTGCAGGACCAGTATCATCCTAGCTGAGCAGCAGGGTTTGTTTTTAGCAGCAGTGCCTACTCCTTCTCAGATTTAGATAGACCAACCTGGCTTATTCCCCTTCCTGCACAGAAACACGTTTATATTAACCAGCCAAACCCACACTTTAAACTCCTAAAAAAAATTTAAAAAAAAATAAAAAAGGGAAGGGAGGTTTGATAAGAAACATTATTTCCCACTGGAAGCTGTTCCCCAAAATGGGAGGAGACGCACAAGGGAAGTCATGGGGACCGTGGAGAGGAAAGTCTGTCAGTGCAGCTGGGCCAGTCAAGCAACCAACTGCTGTTGCAAGGAAGAGCTGCTGTTTGCAGCTCCTGCGTACCCAGCCCTTCCCTGCAGGCAGCAGTGCTGTCCAAGTGAGCTGGATGAAAGTTAAAAACAGTAAAAAATTAGTGGTTTTTGTTTTCTTCTTTTCAGTCAGGTTTGTCTGTCTGCACTGGCACACTCTGAGGTCAGAAGAGCTTCTGCGCAAGGGAAGGACAAGGTGTTAGTGGGACTGTTCCTTTTCCCTGTAGGTAGGTCAGTGTAGCTGTACCGTCAAAATATACTGTAGGCAGCTGAGCCATTAACAAGTTTTATGTGTTCCTAGCTGGGCTAAATGTGAAGGAAGAGGCACAGTGAGGAGAAGGGTTGGACTACGTGACTTCTTTCCTATGACTTCATCTCCAGTAATCAAAAATAACCTCCTGCTTTTGTGCTTAACTTGTCAATAAGGCCACAAGTTTCAGATGTCCAAATGACACGACATGACACAGCAAACCACCTAATAAATAGATTAGTTTTCAGATATCCTGTTTTCTGCTTTTCCTTGCTCCTCCATCATCAAGGCACTGTTTCCCTCAGACTGATCTTGTTACAGCTAGGAGGCTCTGCAGATATAAAAGCCCAAATCAAAGCCTTTCTGAATATTAGATCACTCACATGCACGAACACACACACACTCCAGTAGTTAAAAAACAGATCAAGTGCAGAAGTCAGTGCTTGTCATGACCAACCATATCCCTGCCCCTAAACTCTGCCTGCCCAGTACCAGCAAACACAATTTGTTTGCCTGCCTTTGGATCCAGCGGGACAAATCTGTGGCTGGAGTAGATCCCATAATTTCTTGGCTTTCAGGAAAGATTTGTTCCTGGAAACTGGCATGTAAGGCTGCAAATCCTGCATAGGGTATAGCTGGGAGGACCCATGCTAAGGTCTGTCATAGAAAGCCAGCAGCAGGCTGAGCAGCAGGTGTTTAGGCTGCTTGCGACCATGTGTCCACTTCAATTCTGAGCATCCAGGACTGAAAGTGCTAAGAGTGTCAGTGCAACAACGGGGCTCCTCGATCTGATACTCCCATAAGGGCAAAGGGGATTCATCTACTTGGGGACACAGCAAATCAACGCTCAAATCAACTACACCTTGGACAGGAGTGTCCTATGGCCATGAAGTGTCCCCGTCAAGCTATCATAGCTATTCCACATGGGAAACACAGGTCTCAAGGACAAACACATCCTAAGGTTACATAAGGACCCTCATGCTGAATGGGACCCCTACTGAAAAAAGGCCTATCCTGCTGTCTCTCTTGGGGAATGTCTGACTTGCTGTTTTTATTATTTTTTTTTAAGTAGCTCTACTATCAATGGTGAAATCATGTAGAAAGAGAAGACAGAGTTGACCTCACATCTCCACCTCTGCCAGCAATGGCTAGATCCACACCAGTCACCAGCAGACACAGAGCTCAGGTTCAGACCCAGCTCATCATAGAGACTGCCCAGTCTGCAGATATACCAGGGCCATCTCAGCAACCTGGCACTGAGAAACTGAGAAGGACAAAAGTAGAGATAACCTGTCTTAACCCACTGGAGCAGAAAGGACTAATCCAGCCACTGCAACACACATGCAACTGAACCCTTGAAATGTAGACTCCCCCTGAAGTCCTGAAGTTACCCTGAAGCCTCTGCCTTCAATGGTAACAGATCCCCCCCAGCACAGCAGAGATGGCAAAATCCAGAAGGTAGTCACGTTCAGCCATGATCCTTAAGGTCCTTTTCCCATCTCACAGCCTTCAGGCTGCCTTTCCTGATATTCATCATGATATTCCCTGCAGGTTTTCTAGCACGAACAAGAAACCTCTGCTGTTCCAGCATCCTCAGTTAAGTGACTTGTTCTGGCTTAAAAAACCCCATGTCCCCATGAAGGGCAAAAGGCAGCCCCTGCTGCAAAAATGCATCCAGAATGAAGTATCCAGCCCTCCACCCCAGTCCACAGGGTCCAGGTTAGTCAGAGCGTGTTAGGCAAATAAGCCAGTTATGTCCCTAATATATTATCCCCCTTTTCCTGGTTTTCACCAGACAGGTGATATCACGCTCATCATCTTCATGACTCTCTCAGGAGTCTTTTTTAAGACCCAGGCTGGCCTTGATCCTGCGTTGCAGGACATAAGCTGTGATGGCACTACAAGCCACCAGGCCAAAAAAGGAGCCGCAGGTGAGATAGATGGAGAAAGGGACATGTCTCTTTAGGAAGATCTCCTGCCTGTTCTTGTAATCCAATAATATGGCCTCCAGTTGTGAGAGGGTGCAAATGGCCAGGAATGTGTGGAAGATTTGGTGGGCATGGCCAACAATATCACAGGATCCCGGGAAGTACTTCTCAGGAACCGGGCAGGAGAAGAAATAAGCACTGATAAGGAAAAACAGTATCTGATATGTGTGGTACCAAGCAGCGTCTTCCTCACAGCCTCCCAAGTGACATACGACCACCCGGTGAGCCACAGGACTGATATCCAAGATGAAGGCCAGCCCAGCTGGGATCACCTGGCACATCTTCCTCATGATGGGGTAGGGCCGCCGGTACCGATACTTGGCGTAGCAGCAGCCAGCACACGAGAGCCAGCCACAGAAAGCAGCTGCCGGGAGGAAGAAGAGCCAGAACTTGTCATACCAGGCCTGATCCGAGCTGTAGTAGAAGTGGGCAAGGGCACTACCGTACTGGTAGATGCTGACTCCGACGTAGTCCATGAAGTAGAAGGTGTAGTGGTACAGCTCTGATTTGGACTGCAGTAGGTGGGCCAGGAGGCTGCAGGTCAGGTAGGTGACAGAAGACAAGACAAAGATGAGCAAAGGCAAGGACCAGGCATCCACTGGTAACTGCTCAGCCTCCACGAACGTCTTGAACCTCAGCAGGACGGCCAGGGCTGCCAGGAGATGAGTCCACACGTTGACTACCTCATTGTGCTTTTGGAAAAGGCTAAGGAAGTAGTACCTCCACTCCTGGCCGGTGGGACGGTACCCGCTGTGGATGTATGGCTCCCGGAAGAGCTGTGGCACCTCACACTCCTTCACAGTGCAAGGCATCTTCGGGAATCCGTCTTCCAGCAGCTTGGGGAAGCGGCTGAGCTGCTGCCCGCTGAGGGACAGCGTGCTGATCCGCTCCAGGATGGCCGTCATCGTGGTACACGTCGTGGCTGGGAGCTCGGCACTGGGGAACGTGGTCTTTGCGCCCTAGAGGGAGAAGAGAAGGAGGAATTGTTAATGATGATGCGTCAGAAAAGAGCACGCTGCACTCCCTGGCTGGGATGAGCAATGGAGTTATCGGGATGCTGGTCAAGTCCTTAGAGTCCAAGGGTCTTTTCTGGGCTGGGGCAGACCCAAATTCAGGATGGCAGAGCCCAGGCCCTGTAGTTATGGCTATGTCCGATGGACACAGGAATGTGACAGACCTGCTCTTCTTTCCCCACATTGTTGGGCAATCACCTTGGAGGATGTTCAGGAATTACCTGACCCCAGCAGCTGCCTGCAAGGTGGTACAAGGGGCAGTCACATGCCAAGAAAAGGAAAAGAGTCAATGATTTGTGGAGGGGACAAACTAGCACAAACTGCTCGAGGACAAAACTGGGGTATAATTGCTCATCTAAGGAATAACTTGCCTTTGTGAACCTGAGTGAAGAGAGAACAATTTCAGCCAAATAATGGAGGTTACAAATAAGCCTGGCTTCCTGCCACACAGCTTGCACAGGGGCTTCTGCAGGGAGTGAGGAGGAGAAGGGGAGAAGTCCACAATCCCAAATCTGCCACCCTCATCCCTCCATTCTGCATGTGAGACAGTAGGAATGGGAGAAGATGCAGAAAAGATGGGCTCTTCATCACAGCTGGCTGTTATTTGGGTACAGCATCAAAGCCCTGGGAAGATCCACAAAGACATGCTGAGGGGATGCTGGACAAGGACCCTCCCTCTTGTTTTCACATGTGCATAGATGCAAGGCTCCTATCCAAAATACAGGCTCAGAAGAGCCCAACCCCACTGCAAGAGACTCTCCTGCCTGTATTGCTCTGCTCCTTGGCAACCTCTGGAGTTGCCAAGCTCCGTCTGGGGAGATTCTGAGCTCCTGGGATCATGAACCCCCCAAGGTCAGTCTGGCAATCAGGGATAAAGCAGAATCTCTAATAGCTGGAGGCCAATTAAAAGCTCACAGCATTGTACCTGTGAGATCTGTACTGTGATAACCCAGTAATCTGTTTCCTTTCCACCCCAGATATTTCCCTTCTCTTACCTGTTGGCACTTATGCCTACCAGAAAAGGTGTGCTGAAATCCTCACATGGACACCCATGCTTGACTTAATGAACTGAACATAATGCTAATGAAGATTCTGCAGAGCTGTGGTTATTTGTGTCACACATGCAAGTGGGCAGAATCGGGCCTGACTCCCAAGAGCCAGAACTGCAGTGGATAATGAATGGATAAGTAAATGCAAATGAGTATTTTGAGTGTGGAAATATGCTTATTTCTCTTCTGTAGCATCAGATAGAGCTGCTGCCAGAGGTGAGACACAGAAAGAATTGAGGTGTGTGTGACAGAAGGCTGGTCCAACCTGGAGAACAGAGGGCAGCTCCTAGTGTCTCCTGACTAGGCTGGCGATACAGGGAGTGGGAAGGTATTAAACACCAAGAGACAGTTAAACAGGGAGATGGGACCTGTCACAGCCTCAGGATGCGGTACCACAAAAAGCAAAGTCAGAACAGTTGCAAGTCTCACTTCCTCCAGCAACCCAAAGGCTCTGCCAACACACAAAATATTTTCATGTCACTTCCTTATTCTAGCAGATGGGGGTGGATGTCATAACTAAGAGTGGCAACATCTAATCAGTTCTCTCTCTCCCTTCAGTTTCCAGGCTTTCACCTTTAGAGTTTATCAGGGTTTTTATTATTTTATTCCCCTTGTTTGTCATGGGGGAATCTGGCTGCTGAGTTTGATGTAGTTGCCTTACTGCAGAGGGGGAAGGGAAGGAGAGCCCATGCAAATGATATTTTAGCTGCACAGACGCATAAGGCTGAAGGTGCTGCAGCAACACCAGGCAGAAGGCAGTGCCCTTTCTGTGGATGAGGGTTCACTCTGCATGTGTCCACAGAGATTTTGTTTCTCCCAGGAGAGTCTGCAGGGCCTGGCTGTGTGCAGTTGTAGCCCTTGGGAGTGCTGAAAAGCCAAGATGACTCCTGAATCTCCCTCCAAGTTGTTCCTTTGCTCAGGAGATGAAGGCACTTGGCACTACTAGGACTGCAAAAGTGCATCACCCTCTAGGATGGAACTTTCTTACTGTGAGGGTGACAGAGCCCTGGCACAGGCTGCCCAGAGGGGTTGTGGAAGCTCCGTCTGTGAAGATCTTCAAAACCTGTCTGGAGGCCACCCTGTGCCCCGTGCTCTGGGTGTCCCTGCATGTACAGGGGGGTTGGACTAGATGATCTCTAGGGGTCCCTTCCAATCCCAACCATTCTGTGATTCTGTGATAATATGTTTTCCACCCTCCCAACACTGAGATAACCCAAGCATGGCAGCTTGGACCTTGGCTGCCCATCTCCCAGCCTCCCTTTAAGTGCAGTCCATAGATCTGTAGATGGTCCAAAGGACAGTCCATGAATCTATAGGGATCCATAGCCTATTGCAGACAGCCAGTTTGGCTGTGCAGTACCTAAAACTACTAAATAAGATGGGCTAAGTATTTTTCTGTGGATATGAAGGCTAATTGGCATCACTCAGCTCCTCAGAACAGAGTTCTGCACTGTAGGTGCTGATGCCAGGATTTTGTCAGGGTGCAGGGAGCCCGATGTATACACAGAGCTTCGATGTATACACTGAGCTTCAACATATGCACTGAGCTTCACCTTTGAGCAGAACCAGCGAGAGGCTGAGCACTGCTGATCTTTCAAACAGCTATGGATGGGGAAGATACTTCCGTTACGCAGCTGGAAAGTGCCAGTGTTCAAGGGCTGAGGGAGGGTCAGACGTTTTCAAAATAATAGTCCAAAATCACAAGAAACACATCTGACACCCAGATAAACAGCGCTAAATTAAGAACCTGGTAGACTGCTTATTTTAAACAGCGCTTGTGACACTAACGACTGAGAGCGAGTTGGCAATTTCCAGCAGTCATGTGATGAACAAAGCAGCGAGTAATTAATGATAGAAAAGAGAGGAAAAAAAAAAAAAAAAGAAAAAGAAATCCAAGGTCAGCACTGGCTGTTTCACTTTCACAGAGCTTCTATTCTTTTCCTTCGTGGGGGCGTAGGACCGGCTGAAAGCCACATTCATTGGCAGGGCGTCTATTTGAGATTCTGTCCTCACCCCGATCTCCGGAGGATTCAGTTATTTTGGCTGCTCCCAATTAACAGCAACCAAGTATCATTTGTTCAGGGACCAAGCTGCAAAGAGAGGAGGAGGGAGTGGAGTTTAGCCAGGTTGTATCATTGCGGCCACAATAAGAATGCGCGCCCAGAAGAAGAATGATCCTTTTCCAATTTTTTTTTCTCTCCCTTTTAAAAACAGTAATTGGAAACCCAAGCTTTTCCCAGCCCTTTTGCTTTTGGTCACAGTCTAATGGAAGGAGTTGAATGGGAAAATTTCCTACAAAGTAAGTAGGGCTGATTTTCCCACCAGTCTGGCCTCAGCATTAACTATCTGGAACCAAGACCGTACCAAAGTGATATATTTACTTGCAGAGCAGTATTCAGGCCTCGCAGACTCACACATGCAGTATATGCTTCCAGAAAGGCTGTAATTCTTTGTAAACAAAGCAGACGGGACGGGGGACCCAACTGTGGGGAAGTCTTTAATGAAAGCACTACTTTTTTAAGCAGTGTGCTGAGCTGCATAAAAATAAGAGACCAGTGATCATGTAGTAGTGGAAAAGAGGCCAGTTTTGAGAGCTGCATGGCGATTAATTCGTGCATGCCCCTCTGCTGGGAGCTGAGCAATAGGGAAATGAGAGGGCAGATTCTTATCTGACAGCTCACCGGCTTCCTCATCAGTGGCTATAAAACACCCCTGGATGGACCACAGGTTATTAAGGTCTGGGACTTTATTCTGACCACATCCTACAAGGAAATATTTGCTGTTGCCGCTGCTAAAGCATCAGGATGGAAGAGAGCAGCTCTGCTCAGCCAAGCCCAAACTCCTGTGGTCGGTTGGGGAGGAAAAATAAAATAATTGCCACACTTAAGTCAGGCCAAACAGTGATGAGATAGGGAGCGAGAGGAAAGTGAAGTGTCCAAAATACACATGTTGACAAGGAGAAGAACTCAGGATGGGTACAACTTGTTCTATTCTTTTACAGCCAAACTCCTAGCCTGATTGCAGGCAGGTTTTAGCAAAACAGTTTTGACTTTCTTTTGTAGTACCCTTAATAAGAGACAACTGTAACTCCTAACCAGCCACTGCTGTCTCTGTCTTCATCATTTCTCAGCTTAATGGTAGAAACACAGTTGAATAAGGAGTTCAGAGATGCACCAAGAAGCACCAGCAGATGCTGCCACTTCCCAGAGCAGAAGCTCTGGTGCTCAAACTGCAGGTGCTCAAGTGATGTTCAAGATGCACCAGCCTCTCTGCACCCAATGCTTGTTGGCACCATGGTGAGAAGTGGGTGCCCAAACCAGCATCTCTTGCCGTTATCTCAGAGGCCTGAAAGGTGGTGTTGGGTTTTTCTGGCTTCTTCTCTGCAGAGTGCTGATTAGAAGCCAGGTGCAGGATTCACACAGACACCAGGGGATGGGAAACAAGGGTCTGCCAGGTTGGCCTCAAGCTGAGGAACAGAAATAGTCCTTCCCTGTGGCTTTTGGGCAAAGTGGAGGCAGAGTGGGTGGGATTGTGGCAGGAGGTAGGAGCCCAAACACCTCTGGGTCAGAGTCAAGGTGAGAGTGTTAAAGGCTCCAAGAAGACCATGCCAAGGGCCACTGAAGGATCCCTCAATATAACATCCAGATCTGACTGAACCATCTACCCACTGCTTGACTTATTGCCAAAGGTATGAAGCGCATCTTGGGCTGTTTTCAAAGGAAACTTGCTGGGCCCTGAAATTATCTTTGGGAAATGACCTAGGATGCTGCCGCTTCCAACAAGAACATGGGTAGCAGGCTGTGACTGATGGGGACATGCGCTATACCATGAAGCACCAAGGCTGCAGGCTCTTCAGATTCAGCAGGTAAGCTCCAATCCCCAAAACCTACAGCCTGGAGTCTTCCCTAGTAAATAATCAATATAATCAAGAACATTTTTTTTTCCTCCAATAATCAAAGCAATTGTCCTTCATAATTTACATTTGTCCACAATCTGATGGCCTCATTGTACTACCAGGAAAGGTGACATTTGATGGTTTGTGACAGGGACGAGACCTGATGCGCATGAGCAGGCAGTTGTGGGACTGCACAACAACACAGTGCATGGACTGTTTTTGTTTCCCTCAACACCCTGATGTGCCCTGTAATCTGTAACTGGACTGGAATATCTTGAGTCAAGTTAGGCTAAGATCAAACAGTAAATTCTATTTCGTAGAGGCCTGTAAGCAGCACACGGGTTTCTGCTAGATAACAGGTAGCTTAAGTGCTGAATCATGGTGCCACTGAAAGGCATTTCTGGGGAGGAATAATGTGATGTGACTTACAAGAGACCTTGAAGAAAGAGATTGAAAATAACCTTAAACCTTCAGCAGGCCTGGAAAAGGGTAATATTATGGAGGATTTCACATAAAAAAAATGCCCCAAATTCTACCTTTCTGTATATGCAGAGAGAGATAAAGAGAGAAGAAACAGGCTTTCTGCAAGCACGTATTAATGAGGAAATTAAGGTCTCACAATGCAGGGTGGCACGTTTAGCCATCCAAGACGATGGGAGAGCAGAATCCAGCACAAAAGCCACGGCAGTGTCAGCGCTCCCACAATTTCTGGCCAGGAAGCAGAGGAGGCAGCAGCCAGCTGGGCCGTGCAGAGCAGCGAGTGCCTCTCGACGTCGCTTCGGCACCGTCTGTGCCTTGGGCCGGCTCCAGGGGATGAGACGAGCGGAGGCCGCACAATGAACAAGGCGTGCAGAGGGCACAGAGCAAACAAAGCTGCTGGCAAAACCTGGGCCACTCCATGAAGCAGGGGGGTGATGGCATCCCACCACGTCCCAGGGGCCTGCGGTTTTGGGGGTGATCAAAGTGGGATACAGGAAATCTCTCTCCAAGGTCAGGAAACCAAAGACTTGACAAATTTAATGGGAGAGCCCAAACCTTGGAAATCTTACAATCTCCAAGCCAGACTTCATATGTGGTGATCTCATTTTTGCAATGCTGAGGCCTTACAGATCATAACCATATTTGTTCCTTGGGCTGGTATGGCCACTGCCATATTGTAGCCCTCTCTAGCACCTCAAAATGCGTAACTGCATGCAAACCATGTGTTGGGAACAGTTCTTGAGCTATGGAAACTCCCAAACCATGCTGGGGAATGACTCGAGTCAATGCTAGTCAGCCTAGGCCTAAATACTCTAGGAATTTAAGGGAATTTAAGAGAATGACCAAATCTCTACCATGGCATACTGTGGTTTACTATGCTAAACATACCATTGGTTTCTTTGTGTCTAAACAAGGTTAAGAGTTACTGATGTTGCTGATAAAATCCTCATTTTCTTTATGCCTAAACATAAGTCAGCAAGATTACTGATAAAATAGCTAATAAATTACATAAGTACAAAAAAGTCCTCCATCAGCAGCATTAGGCAGATACAAAATATCAGATCCCAAATATTAGTTGCCCAAAGGCAACATCCATAGATTCTGGCCAAGAAGTATCTCGTTATCATGCTAGCTGATGGGCAGAAAGCACTCTCATATTTGAAAAGACAGCCCCTGCCTTCAGGTTTGGATACAACTATGATGTGGCTCAGAAGGGGCTGTGCTACTCCCACCCATGGAGCAGCTTTCCCAACCTTCCCTTTCCTAAGAAAAAATTCTTAGGATTAAGCTAATGCTTCTTTCTTCTTGACCTCACTAAACCATTGCTATTTGTGCTTTCCAGACTTGCTCACTAGCTTATTTTCTCACAGCCCACAACTACTACAACCTCAATGCTTCTTGGCTCGGTTTATTTTTAACTCTGAGTTTCTGGATAGATGTGAGATCCCTGAGTGGGACACCCTGAGTTACAGGCTTTCAGTACATCAGCAATAAAAGGAGATGAGGGCACAGTCCTGATCGATGACCTGCAGCTGCCCCAGGTTGCTGCAGTGTCAGCACACTCGTGGTCACAGTCATGGTCCAACCATCCAAGGACTGTTGCTGAAGGGCAACTTGGCCATAACCACCCTGTTTGAAATGGGGAGGAGAGTTTAGGCACAAGGACACGATCTGTACCCTCCCGGTTATGCTGAAACCAGGGACTAGACTCTGGCCTGCTGTATTGAGTAGTGCAGGGACCACCAATGGAGCGGAGTGGAAGTTGTTTGCATGGGCCATATCCAAGCTCCAGCCTCTTTGCCCCAGGCACAAGCAGGGTGCTGCTGAATGTGACAAAATGTGGAACATTTTGTGGGATGTAGGCTTGAACTTATGTCCAAGAGAAATTCCACCCATCTCCCTTCTCAAAAAAACACTGAAGAAAAAGTGAGTTAAGAGTCCTAGCTTGGACTGAGCTGTCTCAGGCTGTCCTGAGGGCCTGACTGTTCATGGTCACTTGGACCTTTGTTTAAGGGTGAAAGGCTGACAGAGCGAAGGGAGATGGTTAATTTTGGTGGGGGGATTCCTTTCACTGAGCACTTCAACATAAACATATGTATCTAAGCTAGTCAGTGCAGGACACATCCTTGGAGAGGCACAGGCAGCATGAAAGTGTATCTGAGCTGACCTATTTCACCTGCCAAAACTATAATGAGATGAATCATGCCAAAGAAACACCTCTATTTTTCTCATTCACTGTAAGAAGAGACACCGCTGAGGTAAGGAGCTTGTGTGTGGGCATCTGAATTTCTTTCAGCTACATCCTACTTTCACCTCCTAAATTTCCTCCTGCAATGCCCATGGGAAAGAGCTGCTGCAGACATGAACTCCTACCAGCACAGGGAGAATTTTATAAACCAGCTAATCTTTTCTCACCCTGACAGATCTACTAACAGGACAACCCAAGAACAATCTGCCTAAAGGCAGAGAAACCAAACAAAACAAGCTGTGTGTGCCGTGAAAGTTAGGGATATTGAGCCCTCCTGGAAGTTCTTGCACAGCCTACAGGCTGTGGCTACTTAGTTTTGCATGTTGTTGTCCACAAAAGCTCAGTGCACAAAAAGATTTTTAAGGTTGCAGATTTTAGAGCATCAGTCATTATAAAAAAATGTATATAAATCAGGCACAGTGCTGCAGGCATATAGCCGGCTGCCAGGAAGAAACAGCAGCTCTGTGCCAGCACCTCGAGCTGTGAGCTCTGGGCTCCCTGCACTAAAGCTCTTTGCTATCCTGAGCCCCCATCTGGGACCTCCTCCAGTTTAGCCAGGAGGCCTCCTCTATGAATGTCAATGTTTGTGAGGAGAGCAGTGTTATCCTTCCACAGGGCTGTGAAGCCCCTAGCAAGGAAAAGCAAGGAGGAGACAGCAAAGACCCCTGTAAACAAGTGATCTAAGCATGTAAAGGAAGCCAAAACCATCAGGCCTGTTAAGGATGCCAGCTGTGCTGCATCCCCTGCTTAAATCCCTACTTGTTCTGAGGGCCCCCTGGAAAAAAAAAAAAAAAAACAATTGTGAGGAAGGTTACACTGTTCCCTGTCTGTGTCCTAAGGACAGGGCACCTCAGGTACGACAACATACAGCTCAGCCCTGCAAATCACAGCCTCCAGCAGCCTTTCAGGGCATTTACCACTTTAGAGGAATTAATTCAGCATCCAAGGACAGCGCATTTGGAAGGCCTGGAGACTGACCCCAGAGGAGGGAAGCACAATGCACACCGGTAGCTAAATATAAAGCTGCTACCTGCCTCGATCACCGCGTCGTACAAGTAGCTGCAAGTGCAGCCACATGACCCCGCTCGCAGTTCTCCCCATCCTCAGCCGCTCCCTGCCCTGCTCGCTTGTACTTGCAGCACGTTGCTCAGCCTTGCAGCACCCGGGCCAGCCCTGCGCGTCCGCAGTGCCGCAGCGACACACGCCTGGCCTTGGCCAGAGGCCGCCGGCACGGCCTCAATGTCAATAAATGAGAGCAGTGATGCCTGGAGAACAGGAATCCCTACGAGCAAGCGGGACTGTTAAACACCACCTTCACCGGGTATGCAGGAGGAAATGTGTAACGGTCTGTGGTTTGGCCTGATGAGTTCTGTGTGTTTCTAAGAATGCCTGCAACGTGTAAGCCCCGTCTCAACACACACTCAAACACTGAGATATAAAGCAGGCTCTTACATCGTTTACAGTTACCCACCGCCCGCCTGCCCTAGCAGAGAGCAAAGACTTAGAACACATAGAGCTGCTGGATTTCACTCCTGCACAGCACTGGGTGCGTATTTCACCCTTTTTCATGAACAAATTTGTGGCCACCGCTGAGGCAGCATCACATAATCCCCCTCCTCTCTCTCACGCTATGACCTTCACTCAGGCAGTTCTCAACAGCTCCAATGGCACCAGACAGCAACTACACAGGGCTATAAAAAGGCATGTGCTAAGACACACGTCTTGGTCACACATCCCGCCTTGCAAGGCTCGTGAGCTGAACAAGAAGGAAGGGTCTGAGTTTGGGAAATTTTGGTTCTGGCTGAAAGGGTATGACCATATGGGAAGGAACAGAACTGCTGTCTTCTCTGAAGGGCTGCAACCATCCTTGAGGCAAGCGAGCACAGAAAGGGAAAGCAGCCACGCTGCAAAGAACAAATCATCGTAGCGCAGACTTACTTTGTAGAGCATCCGGCTAGGAAGTCTGCTCGACACGCAGCTAAAACACAAGCCCCACAGGATTTTAGCAGTTAATTACACTCCACACATACCTCTGCAGCCTTGGAGGTGGACAAGGCTTGTGGTCCTACAGAACAGGCAGATAAACCCAGACCAAGGGGATAATATCACAAGGAGCAGTACCGGCTGCTGCTTTCAGCGCCCCGTGTTTGGAAACACAGAGCCCCAGGGAGATGCCAGGCTGTCATTTAACAGAAGGACGTATTGGGGCAGATTAAGAGCGCCCTGTGGTTCCCCAAGCGTGGTCTGCAAGCCCTGGGGTCTGCCCTGCGCTCCAAAAACAGCAGATCAGCTACATGCCAGCGCAGCTACACTCCTCACAGCACAGGGTTTCGCTGCACAAAAATGGCTGTGCAAGCAGAGCCGTGGCAGTGTTCGGCCTCGCTCCAGCAAAACAGCCCGCGTGATGGAGATGCATGGGTATTAAATTAGTGTCCAATGTAGGGCCATGGGCTCCTGCGCCACCGGTTACCGCGTCTGAGCAGCAACAAAAGCATCGCCTTTAGCCCAGGTGAGCTCTGTGCTTAATCATGCTCGTGGCGAAGACAGTCACATCGATACACAGCAAATGACTGCTTGGTGTTGATGCAAACATATATATATAAAATATATATATATATAAAATTATGTATATTTTATATATATATAAAATGACATATGAATATATACATATATTTGGTACTGGTTTGGAATGATTCAAAACAGTCTATTGCTGGTTTTTCTTTTATACCAGAAGGTAGGAGATAGCCCTGGTGTTTTCAGCCATGAAAATCAAGGAAAAAAAGAAGCAGATAGATGGGAAATATGGGGAATATGGCAGAGAAATCCAGGAGAGGCCTGGAGAGCACGAATTGTTCATTGGCCCTTCACAGACATGAGCTGGGTGTAATCAGAGGACACCAACAGCTAGCAGGTCCAAAGCAAACAAAAGGAGGTGGTTCTCCTCACACCTCACAGTTAAACTATGCATCTCTTCGCTGCTGGATTTGAAAAAAAAACAGAGGTCAAAGCCGTGTAATAAGTGTCCTCTGATGTCCATTGAAAACAAATACAGAAAGAAAAAAAAAAGAAAACATCTGAAACACTTGTTCAAAAGCCTCTTGACATAGAGGCTGGGAGGCTGGAAGATTTAGGGCAAAACATCACTTATTGTGGACTTGTCCTTACACTCATCGTCAGCACCCTCAGGATGGACCCTAGGATGCAAATATGAACAGGTCCTTAGGATGCAAAGAGACAGTGCTGCCATGTTCCCCTAAAGGGAAGCTGGGATGAGCTTTTATTCTTGCAGGGACCCACATGTGGGAGCACTGGGAGGCATGAGGAGCCCCTGGGCACTGTGAGCGAGGGCTGGATTTGTTCACAAGGTTACGAAAAATGGATGCGTCCACTAAAGCAAGCACAAAGATGGCCATAAATATGGAATATCCCCCCCAAAACAACGTGGAATATTGAATCCATGGAGGGCCAAGCCCAGAGCTCACTGAAGTCGATGGGGAGAGTGACAGAGATAGGTTCAACTTCGGTATCACTGCACATATCACAAATAAATAACCCACCCCACGCGCTGCAGCCACCAGGTAAACCCCGCACAGGACCCGCCACCAGCCCAAACTCCGATTCCCACAGCAGCACAAGAGGGACACGAGCTGCCCCAGGCTCTTCTCCTAAAAGCCCCAAAGGGGAGAAAACACCCGAGTCACGGGGTATCCATCAGGGGAGAAAATACCGGGGTATCCATCAGGCAGCCGCCGCTGTCACCGCTGCGGCAGCACCGCCGCGCCAGGCGCGTGAGGCTGCCCCGCTCGGCGGGGCCAGTCTCTTGTTAAAGAAATAAAATATAATAGAAAATAATCATAATTAATATTTTTTAAAGATTTTTAGCATTTTTTTTTTT
>VZSG01000145.1:1327828-1343442 GCA_013398315.1 Nothoprocta pentlandii | reverse complement strand
AAAAAAAAAAAAAAAAAAGAAGAAATGTGCACTGTACATGCTTCGGGACGAAAACCCCCGGAAAAAGGTTCCCTTAAAATCTAAAAGAAAAAAAAAGAAGTAAAAAATGTTAAAAGATAAAGTACACAAAGCAAAAACACCCCCGCGCAGCACGGCTCCCGCCACCGCGCGGAATTCGCGCCACTTCCCGCACGCTGATTGGCCGGCGCCGTAGCGCGTCACTCCCGCAGCTTCCCGCTCCTCTCCCATTGGCTGGCGGCTCGGCGGCGCGGCGCGGCGCCCTCCAATGGGGAGCGGCGGTGGGAAGGAAGCGGAAGCCGCGCCTCCCTGCGCGGCGCGTTGGTGGCGGGAAAGTGGGATTTTGGCGCCAAGGGCGGAGCGTGCGCGGCCGGCAGCGGTTCCTGCGCGGCTGCGGAGCGAGCTCTGCGCCCGGGCCCGTATTGAGCGCGGCCTCCCGTGCGCCTTCTTCTTCCTCCTCCTCCTCCTCCTCCTTCTTCTCCTCCTCCTCCTCCTCCTCCTCCTCCTTCTTCTCCTTTTCCTTTTCCTCATTTTCTTCCTCCTCCTCTTCCTCCTCCTCCCGGCCCCTCGGTGCGGAGCGGAGCATGGCGGCCCCCGCGGGCGCGCTGGAGGATGCGGAGCTGCGAGAGGCGCAGCGCGACTATCTCGATTTCCTGGACGATGAGGTGAGAGGGGCACCGAATCGGAGCGGGGGGTGCATGCACGGAGGGTAAAATACCCGGGTTTGGTGTGATGAGCGCCCGGCCTGAGCCCTCGCGTGACCCCTTCCTTTCAATAAGCTGCTTTTGACACCAGCTTATTTTAAAATGCTTCGAGCAAGAGGCACTTCGCAGAAGTCATCCCCTCTGGGCAGCATTTGTAGCATCAGATTGTTCATTTATTATCATTATTGTTATGTTTTTCTGCAGGAAGATCAAGGGATCTACCACAGCAAAGTCCGCGACATGATCAGCGACAACCAGTACCGGCTCCTTGTCAACATCAACGACCTGCGGAGGAAAAACGAGAAGAGAGCCAGCCGGTCAGGGAGCAGCCCCCTCGCATGGGGACTGGGGGGGTGCTGGGGCACATCTCTGCACGGGGACCATGCAGATTTACAACTTGAACCTATGTTTTATATATCTCCTTTGGCAAGGCAGGGCCAGGCCTTCCTTGGACCACAACAACGCTGGTTTCCTTGTAAAGATGAGTGTTGTCCTTTCCCTCATGACATCCCTTCCAAAGCTTGAAAAACCCTTGATTTGGTGAAAGCTGTTAGTTTTCCAGCAATCTTGGGGCTGCTTGCATGATATGAAATGTCTCTTTAGGATGCAAATACTATTTTAGACCAGGTTTGCAAGTTAGTTTAGGGAAAAAAATGTAAGGTTTTGCAAATATGGTTGGACTGAAATTGCTTCTTGCTGTTAGTGGGAGTTGAGCTGATAGGCTTTTTGGTTTTGTTTGCTTATTTTGTTTTGGGCCTCTCTCTCTCTCTCTCTCTCTCTCTCTCTCTCTCTCTCTCTCTCTCTCTCTCTCCTCAGCTTCCTCCTAACACTTCAGAGTGTGAGGGGAGGCTGGGAAAACTTTGACTTTTGAGGTTGCTCTTACGCCAGCAGCTCCTGCTCCATGTGCTGATCTGACTGCGTCATCATCTCCCCCCGTTGCAGGCTCTTGAGCAATGCCTTTGAGGAGCTGACGGCCTTCCAGTGCGCTCTGAAGGATTTCGTTGCCTCTGTTGATGCCACCTACGCCAAGCAATACGAGGACTTTTACATTGGACTCGAGGGCAGCTTTGGTTCCAAGCACGTGTCGCCCCGGACGCTGACTGCCTGTTTCCTTAGCTGTATCGTCTGTGTGGAGGGCATCGTGACCAAGTGTGAGCGTGGGCATGTGATGGGGGAAGAACCGGGTGCCTGGGGTGTAGCTATGATGCAGGGTGGCAGGTTGAGGTCTTTGCTACAGAGGGGCTCAATTCATCCAGGAGTCTGTCAAAGTCTATCAGTAGTTGCCCCAAGTCCAGTTATAAGTGAAAATCCCATTGTACAGGAGTTGTTTTTCCCCAAATCTTTTCTGTTTGCTTCCAAATTCAGGTTCTCTGGTTCGTCCAAAGGTTGTCCGGAGTGTCCATTATTGCCCAGCTACTAAGAAAACTATTGAACGTCGATATACAGATATGACTTCTCTGGATGCTTTCCCATCCAGCTCTATTTACCCTACAAAGGTGAGCTGAAGTGGCCTGGTAGAAAGTGTCAAACCCGTCTGGGGAGAACATGCTGTCTGTAAACTCAGGGTCTCAAATCCCTGTCAATCTCATCACTCTGTTTACACAGGCCATGAGTAGAGAAAAGGATGTGTGATGTGGCAGAGCAAGACAGTTACTAGGAGCCTTTAAAAAAAGTCTCTTTTGGACACATAGTCACCAGAACAGCATTTGTTTGAGAAGTTTAGGAGTTAGTTACAATATTGATTCAGGTGTGAGATGCTTAGCTATTTTTCTTCAGGGGTTGCAGACACTTTCTTTCCTGTTGATACCTTGTGTCTGTGCTCTCCTGGAGGATGTAGGCACCCTTAGGTCAACCTTCTTCCACTCCCAAATACAGACCATACAGACCAGTAACTGCCCGTGCTCTCAGTGCACATACGGTCTTCTTCTGGGGTGATGTTATTACATTAGTAATACACTGACTGCTGGTAGACTCTCCAAAGTCTATCAGCAGTGTTGGGTGCTCATGGTGGGGCTGTGGAGCTGGTGACACCCAGGCTCTGGCAGACTTGATTAAACAACCCTCTCAGCCCCTTTCAGTGGTTTAGGATGGTGCAGCCAGTCTTCTCACCGCTCAGCTGACCTGTTTTCCAGTGCTCGCAATAATAGTGCTAGTCTTATTATGGCTGTTCTTCCTTTAGGATGAAGAGAATAACCCCTTGGAGACCGAGTTTGGCCTCTCGGTCTACAAAGATCATCAGAGCATCACCATCCAGGAGATGCCCGAGAAGGCACCGGCAGGGCAGCTTCCACGCTCTGTGGATGTCATCTTAGATGATGACCTGGTGGACAAAGTAAAGCCTGGAGACCGCATCCAGGTGGTGGGGACGTACCGCTGCCTGCCAGGAAAGAAAGGGGGCTACACTTCAGGGACGTTCAGGTGAGTCTCCTTCGGGCTTGAAACACCGCTCCACGCTGCTTATCCTTTTCAGCAGAATCACGTTTTTAGCGCGTGAGATAGGGTAAGTAGGTAGCAATCGCAGAGCTGGATTTGTTGCTGCATCCTGAGCATCAGTAGTGAGTTGTAAAGCCCAGTTCTGTGCAGAGGTGTTTGGACCCTCATTCCCCGAGTAGTCCAATTAGACTCAATAGTTTGAAAAATTCAAAATTCAAGTATTCAAAAAGACCTACGTGCCTCTGTGGTTTGCAGACGTGACCATAGCTGTGTTTCTTCTCTAGAACTATCCTCATTGCCTGTAATGTGAAACAGATGAGCAAGGATGTTCGGCCTCTCTACTCTGCTGCTGATGTGGCCAAGATCAAGAAATTCAGCAAGAGTCGCTCCAAGGTATTTAAAATCTTACTTATGAGCCTGCCTGCTAGGCAGTCTTGTGCCCAAGCAGGAGGTTTTGGCTATAGGAGTTTTAAAGCTTTGGCATGTGGCTAATAAATAGAGAGTCTTGTTCTTGGGTGGACTTTGAGTGTACTCTTCACTTCTCTTAGCAATGTTGCTGGGTCTTCCGCTTGCATTTTGCTCACACTTTCATCAAATTGAGGGAGGCTCTTTTTCTTTGTTGTGGCTTAGTTTTGCTGTTTCTTTAATAATAAAAGAGCTTCCTGGTTGTTGGCAGCTCTGTGCATAGTTGTCAAGATGGATGTGTGTTTCCTCAGTCTGCTAGGTAGTTGCCAGAGAAATAGTCTGTAGAATAATATCTTTATCTCTTTCTCCTCAAAACCAAGAATAGAATGATACCACAGTGTGGGTCACCAACGATCTGAAAGAAAACATAGCAAAATCACAAGTGCTGGGCTAAGAAGAGATAAGGAGGGTGATTGAGGCAGATCCTGTGATCTAGCCTTTGCTGTGTATTTTGGAGAGGAGGATGCTTTCAACTTACTGGGTTTGCTCCTGCAGTGCTTGTTAGGGTGATGTGGTATAGGGCATCAGATCCATGGTCGTGATGACTGAAGAAAAATAAAACAACTCCAATATATGTCTTCTGTTGTGCAAATAATTTTCACTCATGTGGTTCTGTGATAGGAACATCTCAGATATTCCTATATAGGAAGCTCTCTTCTTGCATGGATGTGCTCACACTGAGTTTTAAGAACTGCTTCTTTTCTTTATTGGTTGCTCTTGGTCTCATGGGCTGTGCTTTGCCTCTTCTGCCCTAGGATATCTTCAACCAGCTGGCAAAATCCCTGGCTCCGAGTATCCATGGGCACGAGTACATCAAGAAGGCCCTTCTCTGTATGCTGCTTGGAGGGGTGGAGAAAATCCTAGAGAACGGGAGCCGCATCCGAGGAGACATCAACATCTTGCTGATAGGTCTAGAGATGCTGGGGAATTCTGGATTGAGTCTAAGGGGGTGTGAGATGAATGGATCAGGAAAATGAAAGCAAGTCTGAGTTTCATGGAATAACTGTGATTAGACCTCAGGAGACCTATAGGCTCATGCTGTACGCAGGGCAGAGCCAAGGTAGATCAGGTTGCCCTGGGACTTGGCAACCTCATTACTTTTCATTGTGTCTGGGAATGGGGGATCCTGGAGACTTTTGGAGACACTTTCCCTTTCTTTGGCCTTACTTAGAGAGGAATTTACTATGTTCAGAGTTGCTCCTGGTCCTGTCACCATGTGTCTCTTGGAGTTTGGTTCCATCTTTCCTATTTTTTCCAGTTAGTTGGGAAAGGCAAGGAGATTTTCGTTCACTTCCTATTCTAAAAGCTATACAATGTCTCCCCTTCCCTGCCCCACTTTTTTTTTTCTCCCTGCTCCTTCCTCCCTCCTCACTGGGGAGCCCCAAACAGTGGACATGGTGTCCAGCTAATGTAGTCTCATGAATGCTAGATGGAAGGCAAAGATCCTTTCCCTCTGCTAGCTGCTTATTCGCTCAGCCCAGGATGCTGTTACTTGTGTTACAGGTGGGATTACTGCCCACCTGTAACAACAACTTAGCTAAAAGATCTGGACCTGTAGCTTTTTCTGCAAAACTACTTTGTTTTGCAGTCAGCCCCATTTAATGCAGTCTTCTTTCCATTTCAGGAGACCCTTCAGTTGCCAAGTCTCAGTTGTTACGGTACGTGCTCTGCACTGCACCGCGGGCCATCCCCACCACTGGCAGAGGCTCCTCTGGTGTTGGTCTGACTGCAGCTGTCACCACGGACCAAGAAACTGGTGAGGAACAAGGTGGCTCCTGTGGGAGCTGGCAGCAGCTTGCTGGCTGATGCTGCATTGACACCAGGGTCTCTACAAGGTCCAGGATTGTTCTTTGTACTGCCTGTAGGCCTTATTTTGGCCAGAAGCTTTATGGCAATAATAAGAGTTTAGGGATAGATTCTTTGCTTCTGCTAGATGATGGTCTTCTGTATGAGTCTTACCCTCTTTAGGGGGTGATTGACAGCTTCTTGTCCTCTTTGTAGGTCTGTTCCTCTTCCTTAGTGTCCTTCTGGCCTCAAGGAGAGTAAGAGATGGACAGGCCCGAGCCAAAGTGATTGCTGCTTTTTGAGGGATGGGATAGCTTAGTAGGAGGGATGATGCAGCAGGCAATAGGGGACATGTTGGGATGCTGGATTCACCGCTTTCCTCCTGCAGGAGAACGACGCCTGGAAGCGGGAGCCATGGTGCTGGCCGACCGCGGCGTGGTGTGTATCGACGAGTTCGACAAGATGTCCGACATCGACCGTACGGCCATCCACGAGGTGATGGAGCAGGGCCGCGTCACCATCGCCAAGGCAGGCATCCACGCGCGGCTCAACTCGCGCTGCAGCGTCCTGGCTGCCGCCAACCCAGTCTACGGCCGGGTGAGTGACTGGCACACGCTGGGCCCCTTGGCGGGGGAAGGCCGGTGGGAGCTGCCTTAACCTCTGTTAAAAGTCAAAAGATGCTCCCACAAACTAGTGACTCACTTCTTACTGAGCTAACGGGCCTGGGGTGTTTGGTACAAAGACCTGGCTTGTTGATTGCTGCTGTTTTCATAGTTGTCCCAGGAGTGAGAGGGGCTCTTCTTTGGAAATTGTTCTTTGCAAGAAAGGGCTATAGGCAGCTTCCTGAGTGGGGGAAATAGGCCTTTACTTCTGCAGCAGACTGTTTTTAGCATGGAGTTTGCATGCAGTATCTGGCTACCTGTACATCCATCCTTTAAGGGCTGGCCTGGGAAGATTCACTCATCTCTCCTAACAGCCTACACTGGCCCATGAGGGTCCCTTGTAACTCACTGTTTTTGATTTCTTGCAGTATGACCAGTATAAGACACCCATGGAGAACATCGGCCTGCAGGACTCTCTGCTCTCCCGCTTTGACCTGCTCTTCATCGTCCTGGACCAGATGGACCCTGAGCAGGACAGGGAGATCTCGGACCATGTGCTGCGAATGCACCGATACCGCAACCCCAACGAGCAGGATGGGGATGGTGAGTCAGTCTCACCATCTTGGGGCTCTTGGCTGCCCTATGGCTTCCCTTGCTCCCTCCTCCTTGAGTGGGCAGTAGGGAGCCCATGAGCTTTCTCTGGCTGCGATTGCTTCCCTATTGCTTATAGGCATGAGGAGAGTGGACCCTTGTTCCCTGTGGGACATTGAATATTGCTCTGCCATGACCCTGAGTCAATGAGTTTCCATCTGTTCTCTGTGGCTCACTGTTGAGCTCAGTCCTGGCCACTGTGTAGGCAGTGGGGATAGTAGAAATTTGGGCTCTTTGTGTTGAACCACAACTCAAATGTCATTGCTCCCTTTTCTAGGAGCTGGTAGCATGAGGAAAAGTGGTGTTATATGCTTCATGAGAGGAGGAACGTCACCAAACAGTCCTCAACACAGATTCTTCTTAACCAGGCAGTGAAACTACCTTACTGCTTGGTCCTACCCTTCTTCTCTGTCCAATCGCCCAGCCTTGTGGCCCCTTTTATTAACTCTTTGGTTCCAGGGTACATGGGTTTGCTGAGTGCTATTTAGTATGTGGCTTTTGGCCTGCTCACATAAGACTCTTGTTGTGGTACTGCAAGAAGCTAAAATCACGTTCACCCCTCGTTTTTTTCCAGCCATGCCCCTGGGCAGTGCCGTGGAGATCCTGGCTACAGAGGACCCTGACTTTGTGCAGGAGGAGGAACAGGAGCTCCAAGTGTATGAGAAACACGATGACCTCCTGCACGGACCCAACCGACGGAAGTGAGTCCCCTGTCCACAACCAGGAGGGAACAGCCTCGGTTGTTACTCTTTCCTCCAGCTCTCTGGGGATTTCCAGCATGGGGAGTGAATAAAAAAAAAAAAATGGGATCTGGCATCCAGGTGATGGCCAAGAGCAGAGGACATTGATGCTGTAGATGATCCACGTATAGGCAGGGTGCAAAGGGAGCTCTGAAACATGTCCACTGTGAACAGCTGCTCCTTAATGCCAGGCACCACCAAGAGCTTGGGGAATGTCCTAGAGCTGAATTTCCCTTGTCCTGGGTAGCGTTTCCTCTTTTCCTGCATGCAGCCCTATTTTTGCAGGCTGCCTTAGCTTATCCCTTTGGGAACACGGGTGTGTTTGCATCTCCTGCAGAGAGAAGATCGTCAGCATGGAGTTCATGAGGAAGTACATCCACGTAGCAAAGATCATTAAGCCTGTCTTGACCGAAGAGTCAGCAACCTACATAGCTGAGGAATACTCCCGCCTGCGCAGCCAGAACGAGATGGACTCCGACATCGCCAGGGTGAGCTCTGCTGCTGCTCTCCCAAAGCAGCCTCCTCTTCCCCTTCAATGCTGCGGATGAGAAACAGCCGTGCTCTTCTCTCCTGTTGTGGGTATCTTCTGCCCTGGATGAGACACCTCTTGGGGCAAGCCCATGTGCTGGTGTCCAGGCTTGGTGGACCCTATAAAGACACAGTGTCTAATGGCTTCTTGCCCTCTGCCCGCAGACCTCACCGATCACAGCCCGTACCCTGGAGACCCTGATCCGCCTCTCCACGGCCCATGCAAAGGCCAGGATGAACAAGACGGTTGATCTTCAGGATGCAGAAGCAGCTGTGGAGCTGGTGCAGTTTGCCTACTTCAAAAAGGTCAGAGCGTGGCAAGGGGGATGAAACCCTTGGCAGAGGTCCTGAAGAGACCATGGAGAGGAGAGGTTTGGGCACTCAGCGCTGTGCAGGCTGAGCACCCAGGGTTGCTAGTGTAGCAGGGCTGTTTCCCAGCATGAGAACTGGGCTGTGGTGAGGTTGAGCAGGCAGGCTTCTTGGAGAGGGAAGATCTTCTTTCTTGTGAGGCTGATAGGGCCCTGGAACAGGCTGCCCAGGGAGGTTGTGGAATCTCCTTCACTGGAAGTCTTCAAAACCTGCCTGGATGCTGCCCTGTGCCACCTGCTCTAGGTGTGCCTGCTTGAGCTGGGGAGTTGGACCAGATGGTCTCTAGAGGTTCCTTCCAATCTCAGTCGTTCTGTGACTGAAACCCTTTAGCTTGTTTAGTCAGCAAGGCAGTGTCAGAGGGAGGCAGGTTTTCTTTGGGCGCAAGCAGGAGCGATGCTCCAGGATGACAGAGGGAGCAGGGATCCTACCTGCATGAGAGGCAGGCTGAGTCCTGCCTACCTTTGTTGTGCAGGTGCTGGAGAAAGAGAAGAAGCGCAAAAAGCAGGTGGAAGACGACTCGGAGACCGAAAAGGAGGAGGAGGATCAGCAGCCCCAGGAGGAGAGCAGGAAGAGAAGGTAGGACTGAGCAAGGAGGAGGGAAGGTATCACACAAAGGTGACCGGACTCTTCTAGCCAGTGTTGTGTTTGCTGGCAGGGGCAGGGCTGACTCTCCTGACACTTGTGGTGACGCTGACATTGTGGTCACAGTGTAGATAGACACCTGAACATACTGAGATCCCTGCTATGTGCGGAGGTTTATGGCTGGATTAATGGCAGATGGGCCTACCTGCAAGCTGCAGGTTGTCCTAGCTTGATGTTTCAAGGAGCTCTGTAGCATTCCTGAGGTCTGTGGTTCAGTGCAAAGAAGTGACTTCCTCTCCCTACACCCAGGAGGAAGAAGGCCCGCTCTGGGGATGAAGGAGACTCCTATGACCCTTATGACTTCAGCGACGCAGAGGAGGAGATGCCAGAGGGTAAGTGCCTGGGATTTCACTGGCACACAACTCTGAGGGTGCTACAGCTTCTGGGCTTGTGCACTGCAATGAGTAGTGAGCTCACACTGGACTTACTCAGGATCCTTGGCCTGGTGCAGTATCTGTAAATTCAGTGCTGCTCCAGCCTTGCTGTCCTCCTCTAGCTAGTGCGTGGGCTGCTTCCATTTAGATCCTGCCAGAAACCCATCCTGCCTTATCTATAACACTGCAGTCAAGACGTTGGCAATGGAGTAGGAAAAGGGTTGTGTCAAGTGATGGATCGGTGTTGTGTCAAGTGATGGATCTGTGTTTTGGCTGGGGTGAACATAACTCTCCTCTTTCTGCTCCAGTCCAGGCACACACTCCCAAGACACCTGAACCTGCATCTTCAGGAGAAACAAAGAAGCCAGAGCTGGCTGACACAAGGTAATCTGGGGGCCACAGAAGCAGTGGGAGGAAAAGAAGGAATTTGTTTCTGCAGGAATATGTGCAGGGGCTGTAGCACAAGTGGAAATAGTTGTGGGGTAGATGATGTTCATGAAGATAATGTAGCAGGATTCATTTTTTCTTTCCTTTGTAAGCTGAAATATAACATGCTTCTTGGCTGTGTGAAATAGTCAATTAAACAGGTTGGATTGGGAGGTTTTGAAATAAGGAACCAGCTATTTCTGACGCAGCAGGGCAGGGAAACATATATGTCAGGTGCAGCCTGCTCCAGTTTTGGCTCTCCTGCTGGGTGCTGCTTCTGGAACAGCTTCAGGACAGGAAGAGAAGGATTTGTGTTCAGTCTCTTACGTGGATTACTTCTCACCTTGCCTGCCTAGGTTGAAAGCTTTCAAGGCTGCCCTCCTGGAGGTCTTCAAAGCTTCCCATGCCCAGTCCGTGGGCCTGAAGAGTGTGATGGAATCCATCAACCGGGACAACCCTGAGCCCTTCTCCTCAGCTGAAGTGAAGGCAGCGCTATCCCATATGCAGGATGACAACCAGATCATGGTGTCCGATGACATTATATTTTTAATCTGAGCTGCTAGGCAGAAGAGCCCAAATTCTCATGGACTTCTCTATCTGGAGACTCTTTGTATTTGCCTTCATCCCTCTCCTGAATGCCTTGTGTGGCTGAGCTGGACTTTGGGGAGCTGGAGTCTGCGCACTTTACAGTCCTTCCTGTGCATTGCTGGCACCAAAAAGGCCAGGAGCTCCGAAAGCTCTCCTAGCATCACTGCCTTCAATCTGGAGTACTTTAGGAAATGTTTATTTTTACAAGTAGCTGAAAAGAAAACTTTTCATGCAAATTGTTAATCTTAATGTGTTGTTTTTAGCTTCAGTCTTGGTCATATGCAAGCTTAAGAAGTCAACCTCATTTTACCTTACGTTTTCTGATTTTAATGCAGGGATCCTATCTGCAGGCTTGCCCACATAATCCTATGTTTTCTTGTTGAATGGGGACTCATCAGGCTGGAAATAGTCTGTTTCCTTCCCACTTTTTTTTTTATCAATGTGTAAAACATAAGCCTTTTTTCTTGTGTCGCTGTAGCCATACACAAGTTCACCAGCTAGTGGTAATGGTTTTGGCCTTTGAATAAGAAGAATTTAGGAATCCGGTGCTCAATAGCAGTATAGCAGTGGTGGTTTAAAAAAGTAAATTGGAACTTCACTCTTGGTAGTGAAGCTTTTTTTTTTTTTTTTTTTTTTCCTTTCTCCCCAAATTACATAGATTTTCTTGCCTTGCAGATAAAGATGCCATCCCCAAAGCCTTTGCCTTTTCAACTGTGACATCCAGTCTCTTTCCGCACTGGTTTCCTAACTGGCTCATAGAGAACAGTTTCTGTCAATGTGCAGGCAAATACATTCCAACCTGCTTTACCCTGATAGATCAGCTTAATTTCCTGATTTTTACAACCCTGTTGGGAATTTCAACCCTGACGAGGTGGGCTATGAGACATTTAGAATAGGGGTCCAATTAGAATAGGACAGGGCTTTAGGTGTTTGTGGTGTTTTTCTTGTTAAAAACCCAGAACCTCTTCCTGGATTCTGTAGCCTGAAATCTCTCCTGTATGAATATAAGAAGACCCACCACAAATAGGAATTTTGTTGTACCAAAGGGTCAAGTTTTTAAGAAGTACTCCTGATCTGTGAATGCTACTAGGACCTGGGCTCTTAAATCACCTGCAGGTCCTGGCTAAATCACCACGTGCCTCCTTGTATTAACGTAGAAAGTAACCTCAAGCTACTGAGACTATAAAATCCTTTCCTCATTCTTGGAGGATGTATTTAACGGTCTTACTTCCGACATGTGTAGATGGCCAGTTCTTTGAGAAAGACTCTCTTACTAGAAACTAACAAGCTTCCCTGGCCAGAAGTGGCTTTCAGAAAGCTGAATGCATAGTGAAACCTCTCTCAGCTGCACCTGATGCCAGAGCTGTTGAAAGGTTGGGATTATTTTTATTGTTGTGGGTTTTTTTTGTTCTTCTTTTTTTCCTTGTAAATTTAAAGTTAACCTCTGGAGAAGGCCCTGAGCACTGCAGGCTGTTTGCTGTGGTCCTTGCCTGTTTCAGGGTGTCTGTATAACTCGCATGTCCCATTTCCCTTGCATAAGAATCTGCTCCAGGCTTTTCTGTGTCAGCGATGCCGTAAGTATTTACTTGAATAATAAAACTTGTCTAGATACTGTTTCTTCCAGGATTTATTGCTTTCTTAAATTTAAATTGTTCCCTTTTCTGGGTTGTCTGCAACCAAGAAGACTTACCCTACTGAAGGATTGTGGTTTGCAGCCTCTTAGATATTTTGCTGAACATATCCCACTTATACAAGTTTGGGCTCTGTGCTGCAAAGCTCTCCAGGCAGAAGCAATGAGCCAAGCATACCTGGGCATCATCTGCAGGGCTTAGGTGTGTTTCCTTAGACTGATTCATGCTTAAGTAGGAGACTGGATTTTTAAACTCTGCCACTACAGCAGTAAAATTGCAGTCCTAGATAAATGCAGCAGATGTAGATAGGCAAGGTTAATAGTAGAGTTCTGTCTTGGTTGAAGTTGTCCAAACAAGTTGAACTGGAGCAGTACCAGCTACAAGAGGTTCCGAAGGTCTGTAAATGCTGTTGTCTGTTGTAAATGCTTGCTGTCTGTACCTCCCATGATAAGACACCAGGAGGAGCTCCAGGGTAGGTAAAAAAAATCTCTCTGTAATTTTTTTTTTCTTTTTTAACATCAGGAGTCTGTCCTGGTATACAAATATATCAAAAAAAAAAAAATGGTGATTCCTAAAGGTGAATTAATATGGCTGGTAAGTCCAAGGATGCCTGATCCTCTGAAATTCTCTCTGTAGGGCTTGGGATTATCAACTTGGCATAAGAAAGGCACATGGCTTCCTCCTCCCTGCTAAAGGAGGTCAGGTAAAGGATGCCCCGTGAGGCTGGTGAAGCTCTGTGGTGCATGCGAGAGAACTAGGAAGAAAGGGGAGGGCAGTGGAGCAACATGAGGTTGCCAACCACCAAATTAAGAGAGTTGCCATGGCAAAGTGTGTTCAATTAGCACTATGGATGGAAGAATTGGACCTCCAGGTTCACCACAGCAAACTAAACTGGGTCTTAGGTTGAAATAGACCTTTCACTGAGTAGGGCTTCAGACCAGAGGCCTTCAGGCATCTATTCTGACCTAAATGAATCCATGATTATTGAAAGATATCAATGGGAGTTGGTGGCTTCTTTCTGAGGAGATAGAGGGGATCCATATTGCCCCTGGAAGTGAGTCTGAGTTTGCAATGGTATCAGGGAATCTGGGACTTGGATGCTCATCTGCATAGGCACTGAATCTATGTCTGCATTAGTAAATTAACAGATAATTTTGCATTAATAGTCTGCACTAATAAATTAAACAAAGCACAAGCTTTGGTGCCGCAACTCTGCTTTTCATATTAATGGTTTGGTACCTGGCAGTTTTGACTGGATTAATTGACCCTCTCTTCAACATTTTTTGGCCATGATTCAGGAGACTGCATGGGCCAATGAGGACTTCTAGGAGACAGACTTGATATAACAATCTTGTTTTGGAGTCTGGGAGATAATGGTGGGAACATGACCAGAGTTGCAAATTGACTTCTGTTCCAGAGAAGAAACTCTGCTGGTGTTTATTTTACTGGTATGTAAACTACTATATATGCGTTTGTAACCTAAGGACCATGCTTGAACAATGATGAGTATACATTAGTAGGAATAAAGGTGGAAGGTTTGAAGGTTTCTGAGGAATATCCCAGATGTGACTGGAAAATTGGTATAGAAAGGTTAAGCTGCTTCAGAAAAGATAGAATTGAAAAAGATATATTTCTTCTGAATCTGTATCAATGAAAAGGTTTTCTTCGTATCTGTATCAAAGATTTTTCTCCTAAAATCCCCCAAATACTGGTGCATGTTGTTTTCGAGATGAGAAGATCATCTCTGGCGTCTTTTCTGAATAACTGATAGAATCATTCAGACCTTGGGGCTGGGTAACACCAGGTGGAGTGCAACTACCCACACTTTGAGCAAGGACTGGCACCAGACACAAACTACAAGTTCCTAGAGTGTATTATGAATATCTTTTGTCCCTTCTCATATCAGTGAGAGGTCTCATAATAGGGTTTCATAATAAGGAGACCTTATTATTAAACTTCATTCTTGCTGATAAGTAAGAACTGATTGAAAATGGATGGGTGGATGAAAACGACAGTAGTCTATGATACTTAGAAAGAAAGGAAAGAATATAATAAATTTTATTGTTTTTTTTCAAGTTTACAGTTTTAATGGCTTGAGTCATCTTGGTGGGGGACAATAAGAAAGATCTCATAATCAGTCATAGATCCTATGAACAGTCTAAGAAAAGGACTTCTGTGTCATAAAGAAACAATCTTAAATGAAAATTGATAAAGGAAAATTTCATTTTTCATAGGTCCTCCCCTACCTATGTAGAGGGACTTGTCTCAGCCGGACAGAGCATCTGCAGGAATTGAGATTATTTGTGGTCTGAAGGTGCCCATTTCGTTTTATTGATGCTAAAATAAACCTAAATTGTTAAACTGAAGGTGCTTTATTTTTAGGTAACTGACATCATCTGAACTGAACCAGTACATTGGATTCCTAATGGGGAAACTAAGGCCAGACATGTGGGGACAGATGCACTGAGCTCTTTTTCAAGATTCTTTTCAGCCTGATTTCCCACAACACCTGGGAAAAGTGTTGTCCAAGTTACGATGTCTATGACATCAAGTTGACCATGACACCAAGTTATGATGTCCATGACATCATTACTTGCAGTTATGATGTCCATGACATCATAATGTCCATGACATCATAACTACACGATGTCATTCCAAAGCACCATATGCCAAGGGGAGCTTGGGTCAAGCCTCTCCAAGAGATCTGAAACCAAGAGAGGCCAGATGCCTCTCTGTGTTTGGGAACCTGACCTGTGGAAGACCTACTAGGCAATCTGCAAATGCAAATCTGTATTGTCTAAGAAAGAGCCTGTATCTGAGAAAGATGTAGCTGGGCTTTCCCCAGGGTGCCTCTGACAATATACTGACTACAACATGCTGTCTTGCTGGGAAAGAATCAGATAAAAAAGCTGATTACGTCAATGACTCCAAGACCAGCACCCAACTCCATAGATGAATCCTGCAAAATAGATGAGAACATAAAACTTGGCTCCCATAGGGGAAAGGAGAGCATTCTAACTTTACTGAGAGATGATTACGAGATTGAAGACCACATGTAATAATGGTTCAGTGCCTTTGAATCCAATATGGGCAATCAATGTTTTGTCTCTTACCTTTGCTGACCTATCCTTTCAAGCCAACCTGAACTAATTTGCCCGCTTTCCTCCTTGCTGCATGAGAATGAGAACAGGAGTCCCAGTTCTGCACCTGACCCTTGTTTTGGGTTGGGTGACCCAATACATAGAGTTTTTCCACCAGCACCCTCACACAACACCCGTGGAAGTGTCATCTGTCAGGCAACCAGTGCTGGGACAGATACCAGAGACCTGAACGTGATGTGAGGTCACGCAACCAGATGTAGGTGGTGTTTCTCCATTACCTTTTTTAACATGCTGCACCTCAGCCTTATCTCTCCTGAATCTTCATCACCCTGTTCTCAGGGTTACTGGTGCTAGAAATTGAATTTCCTGTAGGTCTGGTCTCCTGAGGAGATGGGTGAGTGCCCAAGCTGCAGAAATCGCAGTGAAATCCCCGAGTTAGTGCAAATGGCTGCAGTCAATCCCTGCCTTTCACTCTACCCACAACTCTGGCCAAAGTGTGAAGCCAAGCAAAGAGCAGTAGATGAAAGTGAAGTTACTGTCACCCATAGAGGGAGCTT